>JAQFZF010004353.1:0-10623 GCA_034695365.1 Enchytraeus norvegicus
AATGTAAGTAATTCTGTGTATCATCAGCATACATGTGACCTAAGAGACCATTCTTCTCAATGATGCTCAGAATATCATCAGCATACATGTGACCTAAGAGACCATTCTTCTCAATGATGCTCAGAATGTCATCAGCATACATGTGACCTAAGAGACCATTCTTCTCAATGATGCTCAGAATATGATCAGCATACATGTGATCGACGTGACCATTCTTCTCAATGATGCTCAGAATATCAACTCTATATAATACAATAGAATAGGACCAACAACTGACACTGACCCAAGGGACTGTGTCCACACTGTGTGATGAACCCAATCAGCTGTGTTATATGAGGCGCTTCTGAGACGCTGTTAAATAATGAAGTTTGATTGATTGATTGCTTATTTGATTGCTTGATTGATCGATTATAGGAGAGTATGTGAGCCTGTATCAGCAGCAGCGACACATACTGAGACAGCGTACGGCTGAGAAGGACGGTTATATATACCGGCTGGCTCAGGAGCGGCTGGACATGCAGAGCAAGTTAGGACAGCTACAGGCCCTCGTCATGCAGCTACTGGGGGAGAGAAACATGCTGCACACCTACAGGCCTGTGTCTACCACGCCCTCGAGTGATTTACCAGTGGCCTCACACCTGGACCACGTGCCTGGGACGTCCCCGGGCTCTACGCCCCCACCACACAAGCGTAAGAGAAGAAGAAGACATGTAGACGATGATGATTTTGAGGTCGCCACTGACACGGCTGATGGTACGTGTAGTGATGTGACTTGTTTACTCTAATGACAATAATAATTAGCTTTAATGTCCATTTCCTCATCCAAGGATGATGGACCGCGACATCAATAAATAGTAAGACCTAGAGGCCTTGTCCACACGTAGCTACCACTATCAGTTAACCCTTTCTTGCACAGTGAACACTGTAGAGAAACAGCAAGACCTAGAGGTCTATGTCACACTCAGATACCACTATCAGTTAACCCTTTTTTGCACAGTGTGCACTGTAGAGAAGTAGTAAGAGGTCTATGTCACACTTAGATGCACCACTTTTAGTTAATCCTTTGTTGCACAATGTACACTGTAGAGAAACGTTCAGAGCTGAGATCTGAAGTCTGCAACAAGCATAATGATACATTCTTACCCGGGGATGTCACATTGTTAGGCCTATATCACAGTGTACACTAGACTTTACAGCGCAGATGTGCTCATATTGTCAGCTGTACAATTATTCTGTTCAATAATAATTAATTAGAGTTTATTTTATAGACTAACTCCTTGATCTGTTGATTGACTAAAACCTTGACCTATTGGTTGATTGATCGACTCCTTGATATATTGATTAATTGATTGTATAATTCCTTGATCTATAGATTGATTGATTGACTAATTCATTGATCTATTGATTGATTGATTGTATAATTCCTTGATCTATTGATTGATTGATTGACTAATTCCTTGATCTATTGATTGATTGATTGTAGATTGGCCGGACTACTCGGGATCAAGCAGTGAGTCAGAGAGTGAGGCAATCGTTCACACACACAACCATGCAGACATACACACACACAACCATGGAGAGGTTCACACACACAACCATGGAGACACGCACACACACAACCCCACAGACACGCACACATACGATGCTCCAGACTACACGCTACATTCCACCCCCCACCAGTCTGTCTCCCCGCCCCACCCTCACACCACTAGTGGGGGAGAGGACCTGACAGCTCAGCGGATAATGACTCTACTGAATGAGATTGGCACGTCCAACGTCATAGAGAGATCTATGTATGATGATAGGCGCTTCATACACTGTGAGCGCTGCACCGGTACTCTACACGTGCTATAAAGAGAGAATTGTAACTTATTTATATATATATTCTAATAAAATAAAATAAATGACCACTTTTGTTCTCTTTCGCTGAGAACGTTCAATCACATTTCGCTATAATAGACAAGATGTTCAATTCCCAGCGACGTCGTGCTTTAATTGGTTTAAGAACATGCTGCCTCCTCTTTAACTCGGGATTTCCCGGGTTTTTATTTCAATAAGAATTCATATCGTACATTACAGCTGGAGCAATTTCAAATGCGCAACATGTCTTGTCAGATCCTTAAGTGCTGTTCTAAATTATTGTACTATTTAATTTTGAACTCGTTGAGCTCTCACGTTTACAGCATTGAATATAAACCGTCTCTGATTGAAGTCCTAAATGTCACTACATGGCATGTTTCCTTGTTGCAAATCCAAGGAAGCTAAAAATTTATTTCCTGCCTTAGTTGTTCTATGCAAGAAAGCTGTAAAGTAGGAGGACAGTTAACCCTAGAAGACCCAAGGTGATTTTGGTTACATGCAGACCCAAAGGACCTCCAGGAACCCACTAGTATTTTTAGTTTCAGGGTTTGTTGATATTAATATTTGTATTAAAATTCCAAAAGAATCATTTATAATCAATTTTAAAGCTTCTTGCATTTATGTTAATATCTTCAACGAGTGTAAACAAATCATAAAGATGCAGGGAAAAAGCACCCTTTCGATTCATTGTTTCAGTTTCATTTATTACATTTTCTTTTTCAGCGTCACAATTACTATTTAACACTAATATCTGTGACCCCTGGTTACTACAAAAAATTGTATTTGTTCCAAATGTTATAAAAAATTAATGTACCATAGTCACTAAGTGTCAGAGTGGGCAATAGATGAAGTAAAAATCCCATAAGTTTATTCTGAGTAGTTTTTGTACAATTAGTAACATACCAACTAGTGGGTTCCTGGGCTGCCTTGGGTCTTCTAAGGTTAATTGAGAGGAACGAGGCATTTACTGACACATTCCTACATGTGTTTACATTGACTAATTCCTTAATGTTGTCAGGTTGCGGGTGAAATACTTATAATTATATTAGTGTGTTGTCAGGGTTGTGCGGGATTTCTGCACACCGCTGTATCAGCTGTATTGAGCATTGCTGTTTACTATAGACACTCAATGCACTGTACACTACACATATTCATCATAATTATAATAATTAAAGTTTAACTTCGTTTCCTCATCCACGGATGATGTCAGGGTCGTAACAGTGCACATATCATTGATCAAGACACCACCCATGATGATATCTGGCACTCTGGCAATGCGTGTAAATCATTAGAGCCAGTAGTATGAGCCGGTCCTGTGTACAGGTGAGTGGAGGATTGACCTCTGTGGTTGTCAAACTCTGGACCTGACCCCTGAGCGACTAGCTGGTCTGGTGTCGGAACATTCAGAATTATTTATGTAAATAGGGATTCTTGCAGAATGCTGGAGTTATGAAAATTGTAATATAAGAGAGTTGTTAAAGATTTATGTGCTTGCATGTATAATGTGAAGTGGGTGTGTGTTTAACATGTGTCAACATGGTGAGTTCTTATGTGACATAATAAATAATTAGATAGTCAGAAAGATGCTAAATATTATTTATAGTATTTTGCTAAATTTGTTATAATATTATTATTTTGTTCTATAAATATTTGAATGTCATCATTCTTAAGAGTTGTGCACATGTTATTGGGTGTAGGTCCGTGGCATAGATCAGTTGTAAGCTAATAGGTTGAGCATGCCTGTGATCAAGAGGCTGCGGGTTCTCTTCATGGTGCAGCTTTGTGAATGTTGCCAGTGAAGACTTGTTGTTTCTCCCTCCACAGCTGTTGTTCTGATATTAACAACTGTTACACTGTGTTACAGTAGCATTGCAACTGATGCAACACATCTATAATCAAGTTTAGATGTATTTCGCTAAATTAATTTCACATTTTCTGTAAGTGCTACTTGTTTGACATGGGAGATATAAGTTTGTGTACATGTATTATGTTAATTTGTGTGAAAGAGTAGCGACGATTAATAAATGATTATTTCTCATTAATAAATCTGTAGCTACTAACGATCAATGTATTATATATTATGCTGTATATACGTGTGGTATAATTTGTTTGACACACTGCACGCAGTGGAGAGCCTCGGAGTATATAGCAGTGTATTACAACTGACTACTTTAGTTCTGTATTATCATTAATTATTATTAAAAAGTTCCGCACACTTTGATTTCTCGATATGCTAGAATGTCTTTCAATAAACGTTGCTATGAATGTAGAGCACAGAGTTCTCTTATAATCTATCTATCCAGTGCTCTGCCACGTGGCAGGTCCAAGGCAAAAATTCATACACACAATCAACTATCTCGCTGTTTAATGAGCACACCCTCGACCAACCCAATCCAACTAACCAAATGTTTGCTTATATTAATTGAGTTTCCTGTATTGTAATTCCTGTTTACCATTCAGTTTTGTGCAAATAAACTGTATGTAATATTATATTGAAGTCCGTATTATATGAAGTGGGTTCGGGGAAATTTAGATATAATCCCACCGTCACCTTCGCGTATTTGTAAGAGGCGACAGAAGCAGATGCCCCAGTGAAGCGCTGACTTCTGTATAATTGACCAATTGGTCATTCAAATTCTAGTCTGACGGAGGTGCAGGCTACCCCATCGTTTGTGGTGCTTTTCCTCAAGGCTGCTTGACTCTTCATTGTCCATTCTAGTTTTTTTTCTTTTTTTCTTGTTTTTGGCTTTGCACCGCTTTACATTTCCTTCACTAATTATCGGTTCGGCTTTGGTTTCATAGTGCCCGATATTGTCACTGATGACGGTAGCACTCTAATTTGGGTTGTTGTTGTTATAATAATGATTTCTTTTACAGACACCGAATGGATGCGTTGCCATAATAGGACGGCTGCTTGCGTCAATACAGACAACCACCGCCCAGACACAGGATCTGAAACCAGAGGACAATCGGAACCTTCGAGACGGTAAAATGTCCTAATTATTTGTTGCAATTTCTATTATTAGCGAATATGTGCCAGATATTTTGCTCTGTCAGATGCACGATTAACCTTCCATCTTTCAGGCACAGATGCGCACCCGTTCCCAAGGGTGCCGGGGATATTTTGTCGACTGACCTGGGAATCGTTCCTACGCCACCAGCCGTCACTCAATTCTGAGACGAGCACGATAACCGTTTCACTAATCTCCGTCCGACCGTCAACAATTCTAGACGTAGACGTCCGCACGTAAATGAATAAATTCGTGATTATTTGTGTTTATTAGTATAGAGTATTCGTGAAATGTGTAAATCTTATAGCCGGAAGTGAATACAATGAAGAGGTTCCTGCTAGATACCTCTGCGGTAAGCATCTATCAGAGCTGTGGTACAGATTTGTCAGGAACCAATCACAACCCACCCAACAAACCTAATTCTCTCTAAACAACCAATTACAGGCTTAGAAACGACTATATCCAACGCTGTGATTGTGATTGGTTGATTTTTCAATATTTGCGAATCTGCACTACAAGTAGTATGTCAGCTTACTGTAGGCTATCAGTGGTTAAACTTCTGTGACTAGCCATTCAGAGAGTAAACAGATTTTAACAGATTTGTTATCCAAAGGTACATGTATACTTTTGCAATGTACCGTATACCTAGCTCGAAATGTGTGTATATTAAATCTATAGTTATTATAGACTATGTGCACTTTGAAAATTAATCTACCGGTACTCGTAATATAGCACACACACACAATGACTTGTCAATCATTGTCAATACATTACTGAATTAAAAGTGAATTATATCATAGCTTGCTTTATATTTGTTCTCTAAGATAACCAATTTTCTTTGATATTTCTGTTTTCTATTCCGTCTTTACATGTTGCATCTGCATGTGCTATCGGGCTAAACGATGGCACACCGGTTGGCATGTTACCTTTCTACACATGAGAATTGTTGGCGCAGAGAATAATGCAGATACAGCATTGGTGTTATGAACATTGTGGTGTTTTGTTGAAGGGTTCGACTGTTGCTCGAGGAAACTTATTTCTCTCATTTTCATGACTTTTTATCATTTAGGGTTAGGGTTAGGGGTGGGTAATGGTTGTAACTAGTTCTAATTTTAAGAAATTACATATTCTTTCAGTTTTTTGTCATTTCCTCTGTTATTTTCTGCTCCAGCAATTCTCGTGTGTAGAAAGTTAATATGCCACCGGTTTATCTTCCGCCTCGCGTTTTTTTGAATAAATAAATTATTATTTTTATTCGTTACACGTTACACGTTACAGAACACAACACAGACGTACTTAGAAAGCTTAACGTGAAAATGGACATAACGACCCGGGGGCACTTACATATGCCCAATTCCGTGTTTCTTAGATTCACAGTTAGAATCCTATGGCTCGCCCGTCACTGATGTAGCCTTTGGGCCGCGAAACTGACCTTAGGTTTGACTTTAGCCTTCATCTCTTCACTCAAATTGTTATATTGTGTATTTACTAAGCCTGCAGCATCCCCTTCCAAGAAGTGACGTGGATCGAAGTTGTGGTTAGTACTTGATGTCGTCGTCAGATGATGAACCGGACGTTAAACCATTGGGCCGATGGGGTAATGGCCGAGTGGATAACGTGTTCGGCTCAGCATCAAGCGACACTGGTTCAAATCCTAGGTCAGTCGACAAAATTACCCCTGCATCCTTAGGCACGGATGCGTATCGCTGCCTGGCAGATGGAAGGCTAATCGTTTACCTGCGCTGGTCGCTTGAAGCACCATCAAAAGGCAGAGGTACGATTAATCATGACTTGATTGAAAATAATAATAACAGAAAAACAGCACTAAAGCAAGGAAACTAGCATGTGCGTTCTGTCATATGCAAAAATAGACGAAGAAAAAAAAAAAAAACTATTTGTTTGATTTTTATTTGGTTTGGACAGGGAGCGAGAGGCAGGAGATGAACTGAAGTTAATGCAGCTTGGAGCTACCAATAAACAAACCATTATCTTCTACAATGAATCAATAAACACCTGGATCTACGACGTTCTAATACCAAAATTGAAGCACCAATTACAAACACACTTTCATGCTACTGACGTAGACGAATATGTTGAAATAGGAGCAAATTTGTCAATTGGGAGCTGTAAAATAGATCAATTGAAGAAACTCCAAAAAGAAAGCCGTAAAATAATTCTGATATTTTGTGATATGCATGATCTCAGTCCCCACTGGCTCTACGTTATTCGACAATCTTATCTTATCAAGCCAAATGACACGATTCCTGTTGGTCTCCTTCCGCTTAGAGAATCTGATATGAAATTACTGAGTAAAGATATCTCCCGTTTTCTACACGACATGGGTATATTCTTTCGTGAATCATACGGATCTACAGAAGAAGTTTGGATAGCCTTTGTAGAGAGATATCTTAGGGAAAAGATAAGCCGGGAGAGGCATGCTCCGAATTTCGGCCTTCCAAAGACGGCATTGGGGCAGCCGAAAGAAGATCAAGGCAAAATTATGCGGCTAACCGCTGTTGGCAAGCAGATTTTCATCTACTATCACTCGTCCAAACGTGAATGGGTCCGCAAAATTCTAATTAAATGGTTGGAACGTCACCTGAAAAAGAAATCCGTGAAAACAGAAGACGACATTCCAATAGGAAGTTACCAACTTGATGAATTACAGAAACTGATCGAGGAAAGTGTTAAAATAATTCTAACACTCTGTGATGAGTATATCATTGATAACATGTGCGTCTATATAACTGAACAATCGTATCACATCAAACCACATGACACAATTCCTCTCGGTCTGCCTCCTCTCTCTCGAGATCACTCCGAACTACAAAGTACTCCGCTATTCAGGTCAATGATCGATCATATAATATTTTGGACTGCAAACCATAAAAGTAAGAAATTTTTTGCAAGATTAGAAGACATTCTCCAGAAATCTGAACCATGCGCCGTTGAATCGAAAAACCAAGCGTTGCAATCAACATCAAAATTAAACCTATTTTCAAAATTGCAAAGATAGTCAAACGTTGACTGGAGAGTGTCCAATTGAGCTTCCGGTCCGTTTTTTACAATAATTATAAGAAGGACCAGCCGTAACTGCTGACTGTATTTTATTATCTGTTCCTGAATAGCGAGACACTTGTTCAGTTACACCTCGTCAAACCAATGGAACACTTTTCCACAAGATCTCAGAACACGCCTTCAAAATTGCCATTTGAAATATATTTTGACTCATCTTAAAAAAATTAAAATTCCAAATCCCACCACCAACCCTAACCCTAAAAAGTAAAGAAAAAAGTAAAACAATTCTATTACATAGGGCAATAAGACATCTCACATATGTACTGTAGCCTATCACAACCTTCCAGGTCGGTCTAAACCCACTGTTATTTGTCCAGTACGACCAGCTAGTATTGATCGACTGGCTCTGTTTTAAGAGACGCTAATTACATGTGTTGGTTGCCGTGGTTAATGGACTGGCTCTATTTTGGACATTGATTTCACTTTGCTTCGTGCATTTACAAGTGTGTTCGAGTGGTATTGAGCTTTCTGTATTGGTTTATGCCTTTGCCTTTTTGTACATTTCGCTTCAATTTCATTGAGTTCATCATCATCACCATTTGTCATGTCCCTGATACAGCCTTCGAATGACCGGGCGTTAAATCTTCCAGTGATGGGTAATAGTTAACTAGTAGTAGCTACATGTAACTAATTAGTCACAATTCATTAGTTAGAGCAACAGTTAAACTATGACTTTTTTAGTTTAGTTAAAATTGTAGGATAGTTGAACTACTTTTTAATTTGGCAAAAAATTAAACTAAACTGCGTGTTAAGTTAGATGACCATCACTGAAATCTTCATTGTATTGTATATAAGAATCATGACCTTTACACTTTTACGGAGTTAATAGGCCTACACTTTAATTGTTTAATCGCATTTAACACAGACTCTTATAATAATTATGCTTAGGCCTACAACTTTCACGTTTGCATTATTTAGGCATACATGTAGGTCTATTTGGCCATAGACTCTATGGCTTTCTGACTGCTAATAAAGTTTATTATTATTCTTCCATATGCACATATGACAGAACGCATATGCAAGTTTTTTTTCTAAATTGCTGTTTTTGTGTTTTGTTAATTTTTAAAAATCACTCTATGGCTAATCGCGGTGGCGTCGCTTGGGGGTTTGCTGACACCATCGCAGGGGTGATACCAAATGGAAAGCCTATTTTTACATCACAAAAGAGTTTGTTATTTATACAAAATCACGGAAATGAATTTCTTTCCCCCACCACCAGTGATAGGCCTACCATTTTTGTTGCATATTAGAACGACAGTTTCCGCCGGCGAGTCTGTGTTGTAAACTTGCGATAAAGGTGGTGTTTTTCGAAAAGAAATCATTACCATTCTGAACTCCTGATCAGGTCAAGAGAGATCACATTTTCTATGAGAACTCTTATAACTCGATATTATTGAACTGAAAGAATCTACTGGACGACATCCGACATAGATCGCGACTCCAAGCCAACATCGGATCATCATCTAATAGTACCCATTCCAGAATACCCATCGTTCCATCCTTCCCGGAAAATCCTCCGGTGGCTCCGGGACCACGAAATAGCACCATCGTCTGGGTATTTTCTCCTAATCAGTTCCCATCCACAGCGTTCCATCCAATGACCCTATGTACCCTATTTATAGGCTGAGCCCGTGGGTTTGAGAATATTTATTCCTCAAACCCATTCTGCGTCTGACGCCCATATCTCACATTGCCCAAGTTTGCTAAGACCTCATCTACGTTTGCTTCTGAATTTGCACTCTCTGACACGCCTCCATCCTTTCGTGTTCTCCTGCTACCCTTCGTTCTCTCCCCTGATTCATCGGGGAACAGACATAATCTTCAACTATCTCTCCCACGCTCTACCCGGAAGGCTCCTTCCACGCCCTATTCCCGTACCTGAAGGCCTATTCCATACACTGTTTTGAGGCCGTGTTCGCGGTTTTTCCGTGTTCACACCCGCCTCTCTCACATTTTTCTTAGTAAATTCTTACACTCGGTGGCGTCTTAGTGATAGCATTGGAAGATTCTAGGAAGTCCCATTAACCTATGAATTTCAAACATAAAGTACTGACCAGCATTGGGCTATATATATGTGCAGATCAATATCTGATGCCTTCATGTTTCTGCTCAGCCTTCATGTTTCTTTTAAAAGCTCGCCTTCCGAAAACTCATCATAGATAGATGTCAATTTCGGAACGGACAGCAGTAACCCTTCTTCACTCGCTGCTAATAAACTCTCGGATTGACAGCCTCAAACATATCCGCTACTTCCATGATAGCTATCATGGAAGTAGCGGATATTCCCTTATAAATAGTTCAGTAGGCCTTATATTCTCATATCGGTCTATTGAGAAAATGGCAAATTTTTGCGTCATCCCAAATATATAAGGACAAAAAATTTTTTCGCTCGCTCCGCTCACGAATAGGTTATTCTGTGCTCTAATTTACGACACTCGGCACACTCATGTTACTGATTTTAGTATACTTTGCTAATTCATAAATGCTATAGGCCCCTACGCATTTTTGTAGTCAAAATGGCAATCCTCATTCAAGTGGCAGAACAATAGAAATGATAGAGATGTGCAAGAACATTGCACAATATTTTACAGATTAAAGTGGCCTAGCACTGTACCAATAGTAACATTACATACTGTGGCGGATCCAGGATTTTTTGAGGGAGGCCAACTACATG
>JAQFZF010004354.1:0-10623 GCA_034695365.1 Enchytraeus norvegicus
GGGGGGGGTCATTTTTTTCATTCACGACATTTTTAAGAGCGGTTCAGCAAATGTCACTCAATCCGCTCATGACTTCTTTTACCAGCCAAAAACAATAATTAATTATTATCACGAATAATAATACGGAGCAATTTTGTAGTAGTACATAGTCTGTGGCTTACTATCAAAAGCATACCGATACATGTGGTCTTTGACAAAAGGCAAAAAAATGATAAGAACACACAAAAAAATCGCTTTCATTGTCCTGTCACTCTTTAGAACTAAAACACAAAAATTTAAAGTGATGGGCTTAACCCCCACACCCTTGACAACTACCACACTGCAGATACTGATATTTGTTATAGGATTGGCACTTGATTCGACTAGAGTGACGTTGTCATGGACAATGATAGCAGTAACTATCTATAGAATGACGTTTCTGACGTCATCCTTGGACAAGAAAGCGGACGTTGAACATTTATCATTATTAAATTAATAATAATTGCTGTTGTTATTTCTTGCTATTTATTTCATTTATAATCACCGATGATCAGCACAGCGTTATATTTCAGCAGCCCAGAAGTACAAATAACTTTGATAATATACAAAGTACAACAAAACAACTTACATCTACCTTGAAATGCAACTTAAACATTATAGATATTTGTGCAAAAAAAACTGTTCATCCTGAAACATTGGCAAACCATCAGGGTTGACAACAGTCCGTAATTTAACGGACAGTCTCGAAAATTACATGTAAAATGATTCTTGTGTAAAAGTCCGTAAGACAAAAATTAGCTTACAAGTTTGTGTCAATAATATACAGAAAAGTAGTGTGTCCATAACATATTGTGCTTGTCCGTTTATTTTAGATTTTTTTCCATAAATTTTTGGGATCAAGTTGGCATACTGCATAAAATTGTAACTCTTTATTATGTTCATAATTCAACGTCCCTGACATTATCACTGGATGAGGAAACTGACATTAAAAATTTATTATTATTTATTCTAATTAATGGATTAACAAGGTTTGTATTGCTAGATATCATCATAGATTAACATTAAAACATGTTTAACATAAAAAAATATACTATTACACATTCCACAAAAGATGTCACATGATATCATTATCACACCAATATAATAAGACAAAAGTACGGTCAGTTGTTGTTGTTGCCCACCCGAGGATCAGCCGTGGTGCTGACCCCCTCTATTATCATCCTTGGGAGCCGTCCTCCAGGTATCGTTCAGTTTATTATAGTACGGTAAGTTCTCACTTTAAACAAAATATAAAGGAACTAAAGATGCTAACAATTTCTCTCCCTCTCTCTCTAGTGCACTGCCAAATGGCAGGTCCAATGTACATATTCTGAAACACAGTCTGCTATCACGGACACTAGCATGCCATCGATCATCAAGTTGATCCCATCAAAAAGGCCATGGCTTTACCACATGCCTTTACCAACAATTTCTAGCAATCATTAATATCCATTATCAGATATTAAGCATTAACTCTACTCATTGTGGTTCATGGGATTTGATAGTATTAATCAGTTTTCTTTCCTACTAAACACAGAATATGAAGCTTTTATCAATCAACCAATCAAAAAAGAGGATTTGACATCCGGTTCCTGACATGAAGGCGATTTCAGGGACGTCCCAAGGGGAATGTTCAACTACAGACAGCTGTGAACCAAAAGAACACTGTGCAAATGCATAATACAAGACAACAACTTTAATGGGTATGAAAGCAACCTGCATGTTAGACCCATGTCTAACTAAACTAAACAAAAATTGATTATAGTCTCAGCAGTAAACAAAACTATTACAAAAAAGGTGTAATGGTATGCAATCCTGCTCGGAAAGAAATGCAGTTTTATAATAATTACTACAATTATTACAATACTTTTCAAAACACCCTGATAAATTGTCGACTCTGAAATCACTTATGTTTTTACATTATGTAAACAACTTCTCGATTGACCTATATTACATTGCACTACGTAGTCCTGTGAGCTTAAGTTAAAACTTGTGCTCTGTCCAATGTGTATATATTGCATTAATTGCGATCAATGTTTATTTTCTTTTAGAAACATTTAGCGCTACTACAATAATGTATATATATATAGTAGGCCGTATAAAGGCTACGACAACAAAAATTGAATAGCTGCATATATGTATGATTTAAAATTCTACGTACCCACATCAACCAGTCCCTTACAATCTAACGTACCAATAAAACGTCTAATTTTCCTTGTTTCCCCAATTACTCTACATCTAATTGTCATGCCAGCTCGTCATGTTACAGACGTCCCCGATATGCTCAAATATCATCATGGCCTGGCATAGGAAACTGGGAGGCAAATTTCTCCACATCGGCTCTCAGAACTTCTATCTTCTTCTTTATCTCAGCGTCGGTGTCGACCTTGGCCTTGAAATCTTTGACAGTGTTGCCACATCCCTGCTGTGCCTCCAGGGTCAGCTGTATCCCTGCCGCACAAAAATTATTTAAAACATATGATCAATTAATCAATCAATCAGTAAGCCAATGGGGATTGGTGAAACGGTGTTTTGGTCAACACATATTTTGAATTAATCACCGAATATTGTTTTCGAGATGTTTATAAAGTGTCATAAATTCGAGCCTTTAGAGCGCAAAAGTGTTATCTGCAATTTTTCATTAAATCACTTTTTGTATGAATGCATAATTTATATATTAAGGCATATTATAGGTAAATATTTATTAGCTTGCTTTTGTGGTTAAAAAATAACATTAAGTTGAAAATTTGTATTATTATTATTTAATATACGACACAACAATTTATTTTAGTTCTCCTGCAATATAATGAAATAGAAATTATAAGGCAGATAGCACCTTTGCGTTCTAATGGGTCGATATGTAACAAGGATATGGTACATGGATAAGGTACGTAGATATGTCGAACGAGGAGTTACCGACCTGCGAGGCAGATGTAAAAAGCTAAGCGAAACGCGAGTTAAACATGTGTTCCGTATTAAGGATACTGTCACAGGATAGCCGGATACAGAGATGGACCCGGCTGGGACTTGAACCCATGACGTCCTGCTATCGATCAAGCACGTTACCAACTACGCCGTCCAATATAGTATATTATATACGACGTCTTCGAACAATGATTTTACCCACCCCCGCAGCAGATGTACTTAAAGATGTTACACATAGTTTGATGTCCCTGACATAATCCTTGGATGAGGAAACGGATATTAAGCCTTCAATATTAATAGTGCATTAGTGTTAAATAAAGTGAGGAACCTTTGTGCAGGAACTCAGCCACTTGTTCCATGTCCGCCTCTTTGAGGTTCCTAGAGGTCAAGGCTGGGGTGCCAATACGCAGCCCACTGGGTCTCAGGGCGCTCTTGTCTCCAGGACACGTGTTCTTGTTTACCGCTAGCCCGATCTCTTCCAGGATCTTCTCCACGTAGGCTCCCTCTGTACCGCTAGCCTTCAGGTTCAGAAGCAGCAGGTGATTGTCAGTGCCACCTGAATCAATCAATCAATCAATCAATCACTCCTTCAATCAGCCAATGAGAATTTAAGCTCTGATTACTCACGAAGTCGATGTTAGGGACGTCAAGTAACTAGCATCATAATTTCATATATAATGAGCAATTATTATGCAACTATGATATTTATTTTAATATAAATATAATAAATATTGCACACCCTCATTTAACATTTAGTAAGTTAATATCATCTTTGATTTCCTACAACTGATTCATATTCTATCACGGCAACGTATCACAGAAACATCTTACTAGCCCGCTGTCTGCATCCTACTCGGAGGCCTACCATTTGGCTTGCCTGCAGCCTACTCAGCAGGACTGCGTAGCCAACTCGAAGGCCTACTGGCCTGCATGCCTGCAGCCTACTCAATACAATAGGCCTCTGCAGCCTGCTCAATAGATCTACCTGCCTGCTTGAAGTGTTGTTTTTACTAGTATTAAACAGAAATATACCGAAAAATATACTGAGAAAAGTTATGAACACAGATAGCTCATACCTGATACGATGGTGTAGCCGCGGGTCTGTAGCGCCGCACAGAGGGCCTTACAGTTAGTCAGGACCTGTCGCTGGTAGACCTTGAACTCCTCCGTATCCGCCTCTCTTAGAGCCACGCCCACAGCTATTACACAATCAATCAATCAATAATAGTGAGACACAAGTTACTATAACATTTACAGAAGTTAAATATACGCTCTCAAAGAACAAAATATGATATCGCCACCTTCTAGTTTGTTTAAATAAATATTCCATTACAATTAGAAATATTTCTATTATGTACGTACTGGTAAATTATTTGTAATCTTACTAATCTTGTGTCTTACTATCAACCAACTCGCAGTCTTCGTTCAGCTGAATCTCACTTGCTTAATGGTCCTAATATTCGAACTGAACTTGGCAGACACTCTTTTCGTTTTGCGGCACCTAATGTGTGGAAGTCTTTGCCACTTCATGTTCGATCTTGTCCCACACTATCTTTGTTTTGCAGTTGGCTTAAGACTCATTTGCTTCCTCCTTAGATAATATATTTAATGTTTCATCGGTTTACTGGTAATAGGAAACTGCATCGTACTCTTCTCTTGCAGCATTTGTTTTTGCTGGTCTTGTTTAGGTGGACAAGCCGTTAGTTCCAATGTTGCCAGAGACGTCCCTGATGTAGTCATCAGATGATGAAAAGGACGTTAAATTCGCATTGATTGATTTGATTGGAAATAAACAAGTACACAAATTTAGCTTCTTACAAAATGTAGGACAATTTTACATTTTCGACTGACTTTATTAATTGGGTAGTCAAAGCGACCAATCTGCATATATGATGCTAAATAGAATTTGATATGAAACATCAAATTCATCGTGGGATTTTGTCAATAAAAGTTTATGTCAAACTGGTTTAGTGGTTGTGTCATGGACTTTCAAACATGACGTCCGAGCTTCAACTCCCGGTAGAGCCGATCAGAGAGTTACCTCTCGGACGTACAAATGGGTGACGAAAATGGCTCTTAAAAAGCATGTGATGCTCTAATTTTTGTATTGTAAATTTGTTATTATCAGGTGACAATGTTCATACCAGCTATGACGTTGTCATGCGGGCCTCCCTGCAGCCCAGGGAACACTGCCTCGTTAATCCTGCGCTCTAGATCATATAGGATCTTGTCTCCCTTAGGCGTCACCTTGCGCACCCCTACAAGCACAAACAAAAACACAAGATACAATACAAAAATAAAATAAACATCATATCAAATACTAATTAATTATGATATCACAAGCTTCTTAACTGAGAACATCATGTACAGTAGTAGTAGTAGTAGTAGTATTTTATTAACAGATCATTATGACACACGCAATGATATTATAAACTAGAATACATACATAGCAAAACAAATACAAACAAAATACATACAGCAGTCCATAAGAGTCAGTCAGCATTGAGCTTAAGTTGAACTATAATTGAGAACAAGATCTAAGGTAGGATTTCCTAATATCAGTTAATCTTCAAAGAGCATTCTGTTAATGAAGTTTTTTAGCTGTGAGAGCAGTGCACAGGGGAAGCGTTCTATTATGGGATCTCTTGCGCAGGTTATAAGATTGTAGACCAACTTTAACATGGGGTAGTAGTTGATTCAATACGTGTTGTTCGTTATTCAAAATGCTACTGAATAAGGTTCGGTCTAGCTTTAAACATTCCTTTTCAAGTTCAGGAAGTACTAAACCTCCGTCCAAATCCCATCTATGTAAAATCTTGCTTCAGCTCTGCTACACAAAAATATGAATAACAGATTAAACTTTCTATAGAAAATCTAATATAAGTAATTCTTATACTTTTACAAAAAGATTAATAAAAAGATGAAACTTGCATAAGTCAAATGACAATAATATTTGTATTCCTCGAACGAGAAATAATTTGGGAATCTGTGATGTCATAGGAAACCAGCAATTCCGGTGGTATCTTAAGACTTCGCTGCTTCAACAATACGGTCAATCTAGTGAATTATATCGAAGAAAACGTGGATATAGTGAGGCGGGAAAGCAGATTAGATCAGCTACACACAGGGGAAGGCAATGAAACATATGATAATCTAACTTTCTATCAGTCTGGTGTCGGCGCTCAACATTTCATACAAGATCTGGATAAAAGATTCCATATAAAGTAATTATACGATACTATGGATTGCTTTTTTGAAAATCAGTCAATCAAGCAATCAATCAATATGGGCCCGACGAACCCCGGCGGAGCCGATTTCATCAATGATATCGGCGGACAGATTGCACTGCATACTCGGGATCAGCGAGAGACCTCATTTCTTTGACAGAGACTCTCAATAGCTCTGCAGAGGTTTAATACGATTTGTTTTCGCGACTCTTTCTATCTAGTCGATCTCGAGCAGCCGGGCCACGATTCATTCCGTTCTTAATGAATCGGCGTTATAAAACCCACAGGGATTTTTACACCCGCGGTAAAAAAATCAATCCATCAATCAATCAATAATCAATCAATTGATTTATTGATTGATTATTTACCCAGGTGTAAACATCTCTGCGGGTATTCTTGATTCCTAATAACGGAATGAATCGTGACCGGGCTAATCGAAATTGACTAGATTGAAAGCGCCGCGAAAGCAAACCGTAATAAACCTCTGCAGAGCGATTGAGAGTCTCTGTCAAAGAAATATCTGCTGATGCCATTGAAATTCAAAGAAATACATTGAAATTTAATTTCTAGAAATATTAAGTAATAATTGCCTTAATTCGTAATTGACACCTATTTCCTGATTGTTTTGAATACATATAAATCAAATATTATGCTCGTATAATCACATATTTAGGTTGTACGTCGCCTATGTATCAACTTGAGAAATATAAATAGGTGGCTGAAATAATTAAATTATTTTTAGCAAAACTATTCATTCATACTTAGCGACTCATGAAAGATGCGCTATATTGATTGTTTGAGTGATTGACTCGGGGGGTTCTACGCCTATACATGAGGAATCCAACGGATTCCTCCAGGACCCTGGGGGGGATTTTTTTAGTATCTTTTTAGTACCTTGGGGGGATTTTTTCAGAATATTGGGGGGATTTTCCCAGAACCTTGGACGAATGTGATATAAATGACGATGAAAAAATTTTCTCGCTTCGCTCGCATCATTTTTCCATTTCACCGAAAACCACCCGCGGGACTATGCCATAAATAAATGTCGTGAACAATTAAATGCTTTTCTCGTCATCAAAACTCATGAGCGGTCAGAGTAACAACTTTAACCCCCCCCCCTCTACTAGAAATGTTCCCCCCCCTCCGCTAACAAAAAATGGAATCCGCCTTAACCCGAGCCCGTATGTAGACCCTATTACTCCAAGGGGGGATTTCAGATTCCACCACCTTGGGGGGGGGGGGGGGGGGATTGAAGCCCGTGGATTGACGGATTAGAGCGTAATAGCCAATCTAGGATTATTTTAGAAGGGGGGAAGGGCAGAGGGGGGAGTGTCACTAGTCAAACTATGTGGATTTAATGCAAATTAGAAAATATCAATAAAAACTTTCATATGGTGCACTACCCAATCCCCACCCACTTACCTCGAGGAGGGCCCGCCCCCAGATTCGCATCTGTAACCGTAGCAAATCAAGATAATTATTTAGGGGAAGGGGTCAGTTACTAAAGCCAAGTTGATGCTATCTCAAATTGTTTTTATCAAAACACCCTCCCCTTGCAGGGGATCAAGAATTTGTTTAAATATATGCATTTTATAGCTAATTTCAGATCGAATGGGGTCAGGTGGCCCTCCCCTATGTCTATCATTGATTGAAATATTGATGACATATGATTGATTTATATAACAGAACAAAACTGGTTTACGAAGAGCAAGCTATAGGCAAGGCCTTGCAGAGCCTCTACCTACCACGCTCTTTACCAAGTTCTGCAGAAGATAGAGCAACACCGGGTATAACCAACAGCCCTCTATTTCGCCCTCTGCCCGTCACTCAGAGTGCCTTTGATAAAGCATTGCAAGGCGTAAGACTGCTCATGAGTATGATGGCCAAGTTCATAGAGTCCGGTTAGTCGTATTTAAATTGTTATTACATTTTGAATTAAAGAGAAGTTGTGAAAGCCAGGGGCTTCTACGCCTATACATGAGGACTCCAACAGATCCCTCCACTACCTTGGAGGGATTCAAGGTTCATATTCTGAAACACAGTCTGCTATCACGCTCACTAATGAGCCCTCCCTCGATCATCAAGTTGATCCCATCAAAAAGGCCATGCCTTTACCACACCCAAAATGTAACTTTATTCTTGGGGATATATATTCTGACTTCCGATGTGGTTTCCCGTTGCCTTCCTCAGTATGAAAATATCAGCGTTAGTCGACTTTTACGAAACATGTACAGTTTTCAGTTGGTCTTTATATACAGAAGTTAAAATGCCAACGAATTCATTTTAAAAAGACTAATAATAAATTTTGAAAAACAGATGCAACTATCGCATCGGTTCTACCACAGAGCAAGACTGTGTGTGTCAACAGTACAGACAGTGGCTGTTCTCAACCACCTCGCATAAGTTCTGAGGAATATGGGATGAAGCTGCTGACACAAGACAGTGAAGAACTTGCACTTGAAATGAGTGTTAAGGAAATTGAACTGCCTTGTCTGATGGTCATGATCGGTTCAGGGATGGTCATTAGTAAGGTAGGCTGGTAACGCGACTAATGATTAATCAATCAATCAATGCATATGTAAATAAATAAATAAATCGGACAATCAGTCAGCCATTCAATCCATCAATTGATTAATAAATCAATCAATCAATCAATCAGTCAATCGAGACATAGCCATTGGGTATCAGGTGTTTTCTGTGGCCATGGAGACTATGGGCCCGACGCACCCCGGTATAGCTGATTTCATCAATAGTATCGGCAGACAGATTGCGCTGCATACCCGGGATCAGTGAGAGACCTCTTTTCTTTGGCAGAGGCTCTCAATAGCTCTGCAGAGATTTAATGCGGTTTGTTTTCGTGGTTCTCTTAATCTAGTCGATCTCGAGTAGCCGGGCCACGATTCATTTCGTTCTTAATGAATCGCTTTTATAAAACTCACCGGGCTGTTTACACCCAGGGTAATAAAAAAATAATAAACAGTCAATCAATAAGTCATTCAATAAATCAGTCAGTTTCCCAGATCTGTCAGTCATTAAGCCAATTTGTCATCAATCAATTAATTAGTTATTAGAGATTCATTATTATTCACTCGGAAGCTAAATTATGACCGTACCGTTTTTGACAACAAAATTCCTCGACAGGAAACTACCTCAGCCCTACTGTAACTTTGTAGGCTGAGTTTAGGCCTTCTGACAAGTGTTTATAACACCGTAAAGTTCTGATTAAGTTCAATATGTATACAGCTTTAATATTTATGTAAAACCATATCAGATCTGGTAACCTTTATCTCTTCCTGCTAAGATTAAATTGAGCTTAAATTCGATTTCCCCTGGATGATCAATCAATCAATGAGGATTTAACGTCCGGTTCCACTTTCCTTATGTCAGGGAAGTTCCAAGCGGAGTGTGCAACTACAGATACCTTCAAACCACTAGAACCTTCTCCAAAATGCATAGGCTGAAGAGGAACTGAGATCCAAAACAGTGCAAATCCGGTATAGCATCAATGCCGATGAGCTAAACTGATAGAGCCTGATCTATCGGCGAGGCTCTATAGTGTTTGAAAAAATCTACAGGCTTATTCATAATCATGACGTCCCTAACATCATCTTTGCATTAGGAAACGGACTTTAAACTTTTGTATTTATTTTTTAAGCCCCGGCGGTAAATGACTCTGGGATAAAAAATAAGATAAAATACATTTTATTGCGTTAAAAAGTATATAACTAAATATAGCGGTTAAGATAAATCTCCTGATTTTTGAAACGTCATGGCAGCGAACCTGCCGCGAAAGCATACTGCACTGTAGCGTTGCAGCACCATGGACAGTCGTTGCCGTAGGAAAGACTTCTCGCATTGGTCGTGGTTTATAGAATGAGACCTTCTGCTAGTTTCATCTGTAAAGTCTGTGCGGGAGTGTTGACGGGGCCCAGAGTCTCAAAAACATTAGTATTATTATCATTTTATTATAAGCTCAATCTATTCCTCAAAATATACAATTGTGATATGATCATAACTATAGGTGGACTGTGAAGGAAACAGGCATATGTGTGACTACAACCCATGTGGTGGTAAAATGATCCTGGGTCTAGCTAAACAGCTGAGTGGAGTCAGGGTTAGTTGATGTTATTAGATTTATCATTTTATAATGGATGTATTTATCTGCGTACTCAGACTCTCTTGCTATGGCTAATAACATAACATCCCAGGGTCAGGAAGCATCAGATGCTTGTTTAAGATCCATACAACTACTAAACGTTCCAATCAATTCACCCTACTCCACCAACATTGCTACATTATTAACAGTTCTACATCTAGGCCTATAGAGCACATCAAATAATCTTGTTCTCTAAAACTTATAAACAGTAACTGTTTTGCAATATCTTAACAAAAACTTATGCTAACAGTAGCCTATAATATCATTAACATTTTTACTCTAGAATTTATTATTATA
>JAQFZF010004355.1:0-10623 GCA_034695365.1 Enchytraeus norvegicus
AAGGTTAAGAATTTCTCATGTTTTTGATGATTGGAAAACTCTTTCAGCCTCTTTGCTAAATGGTGCTCTACTTTTTTTTAAACAAGTTTAAATGACAGAGGATGAATACTTCGGCAACGGCGAAACATTTTTACAAATTTATCAACTTTTGAGTTCATCGAACCATCGATTATATACTAAATGTTTTCTCATTGAAGATCGAGTGTTAAAAATGTATTAATTATACCACACTGACTGTAACCAGACATCTGGCAAAGCATGAGAGAGAGAACGAGAGAGAGAGAGAGATATATATATTATAAAACAACACATGTAAAAAATTGGTCAAAAAGTTTCGGGGGGGAGGGGTTAACCCTCAAAATCCCCCCCCCCTGGCTACGATCATGAGTAGATAGGCCGATATGTAACATATAAATTGACGATAAAAATAATAAATAATAATAAAATAATTAAGGTTCAGCGTCCGCTTTCTCATGGAAGTATAAAAAACGGGGATCTCATTTAGTTGATTATAAATTTGTGATGAATTAATTACTGATTAATGATATTTTTAAAATATAAGGTATAGGCCTACTCACTGGCAGCCAGCCCTGCAACGGCTTTCAAAATCTTTGAGAGTGCCATCATCAAGTCTTCCACACACCGGGTCATCGATGAATGGACAGCCGCATTTAGTTATGAGTAGGGGTGGACTCACGCATGAACCTGTAAATATTAGAGACAAGTCCGCCTACACAGGAGGGGCTATGAGTAGTCTTGAAGTAATCACTCTGGAGAGCACCAGTTTCTGAGCAATAAAGGAAATAGATAATAATTCATCTTTACACTTATGGAAAAGTCCACAGGTGCGGATTTAGGGGGAGCCGGGGGGCCATGAACCCCCCCCCCCTCGAGCAGGGGGGGGGGGCAAGAAAAAAGTGAATGTTAAAAATAGCAAATTTGTGAAAATTGTGCATCAACTCCGCATAGTTTGCCGTTTTGGTCCCCCACGGCCCTCTCGATTTAACCTGCCCCCTCATTCTTTTGCCTGGTCCCTCCCTAAAAATACATGTAGTTGGTACCCCTCCTCAAAAATTCCTAGATCCGCCACTGAAGGTCAACGTAATCATTTACTTTAAAAATTGAATAGGTTATGTACGACTAGAATTCTGAACAATAAGGTGTGTAATATTTACCTAGTGCAAGACATGTCAGACTGAAGACAACTAAAGTCTTCATTTTATTCGTGATAAAGTCGTCTAAACCAGGAAGACTAAAATCTATCATGTAATATTAATAGCCGCTGAGCCGAATAGCGCTCTAACTTTGGCGGTACATGTACAGCAGACGATATTTTAACATGATTGTATGCACTCTTGTACCGTGCATACACTGTACAAGTGCATACGATCAGTAGTAAGACTAGGAATATATGGGTAGGTGTAGGTGTAGGGTTGGGTGGAGGTAGTTAGGGATAGGTTAGGTTTATGGTTAGGGTTATAGGGTATGGTTATAGTTGGGTTGGGGCTATGGTTAGGGTTTGGCTATGATTAGCATAAGTTGCTGTACTTGTATCGTTAAAGTTAAAGTTAATACGTGAGGCGATCACTAAGCCACTGCACGTAGGCTATACTAAGGGTTTGTAAGATTAACAGATATATAGAGCGTAGTCTCTCAATCTATCTCACTATATATATATATATATAATATATATATATATCTCTCTCTTAACTGAATCAATCAGTTTATCTGGAGACTATTTCAAGTCATATGATTAAAGACTCGTGCACATTTCTGTGAGCCTAATGCAAGCTTATTGACTCTGATAATTGAAAAACATCAGACGACTGCCTATTTGTGCTTAATTAAGAACGTGAATAATATGCATTAACATTGCTGAGAGTGAGGCCCCGTTTCTGAACTTCAGGTATGGCTTCTCAAACCAATAGTTGAGAAGACATTCATAGGCCTATAGGCCAGTTTTCTAAAAGGTATGCACTGGCTTCACAATCACATCTCATTGTAAAGCGCTTCTGAGACATTATTGAGATGCTCTTTAGAGAAGCCAATTGATTGATTTAACAAAAAGTAAAATACAAATTGTCTCTTTGATTTATAAGACGATAAACTTTCGTAAATGTAGTTATTTTTCTGAGCTAATATCACCCTATCAACCATCCCGCAAGTATTCGCTCATCTGGTACTAATCTCCTTAATATCCTCGATAGGCCTAGGCTATACGATCAGCTAATGGTAGTCGATCGTTCAGTTATAGGCCTACCGCTCGTACACTATGGAATTCTTTATCACATGATCTTCCGTCATGTACAATTGTACATCGATTACAAGTACAACCTACCAGAGCAAGCTGAAAACCCTCTTTTCCTCTTAGATCTGTTTAATCAGATTATCTTGCCCTAGCTCATGGATTTGCACTGTTTCGAATCTCGCTTTCTCTTCGATCAACGCATTGACAAGTGTGCTCTGGTGGTATAGAACTGCTTGCAGTTGCATAGTCAGACATCGTCGTCGGGTGAGGAATCGGACTTTGTGTCCTCATCGCATTGTAGCAAATGAACGGCAAGAACAGAATTAGCCCACTGATTTAGTCTACGTCTAGCCTACTAAAGAGACCTGGCCAATTCCTATAACCTAATTGTAATTGTAACAATATTCGGCAGTAATAAAGCTAACTGAATGAGATAAAACCCTATCGCAAACATTTAAATTACCAATTAATGAATAACCACCACCTGAATCGATCATGTGATGCATTCAACAAAACCAATAAGCACAAACAGCTGGACTGGCTCTGTTTTAGATCTCTTTTTTACAATTCAGCACGTGTCTTATCAAATAATAAACATCGTAATTTAGGCTACTGGATATGATCGTCCCATATCAATCAATCAATCAATAACGGTTTAACGTCCGTATCATCATCTGATGACGATATCAGGGACGTGTGTATATAGTGTACATACAGTGGCCATAATAATCTATAGGCCTATCTATTGTTTAAAAAAATTGTCCCACCCAAATTTTGAAACATGGGGACCGATGAAAGCCATTTTTCGTCCCCCCCCCCCAACTTTTGAACCAGGTTTCCGCCGCTGCAAATAAGATGTCTGAAAGAGACTTCATTGACTTAGCAACCGCATTTAAGTTCTCCAGTGAGGATATTAGGCTGCATGAACTTGCATGCAACAATCATGGTCATCCATGGATTTTGGGTGACCGTTCTAAAAAATGGTGGGTGACTTTTCAGGACTTTCAAAATTGGTGGGCGACCAAACACTCGTAACACCCGCTGTGGCAGAGTCAATCACTTCCTAAGAGCACCTCAAGTAAAGTGCTCGACTGGTCTATTCTTAAGTTTACTCGATACATCGACCGCAATTCTAATAAATACGTAATTATCTGTAAACATCATACGACATAGGTCTACTCAATCTAACAAGAAGAACTCTCACAGTCTTTCGATCAGAATTAAAATAGGCACTGATGAAAACACGTTTGAGTGCCTTTAGCGACAATGTGCAGAAGCTTTTCTTGAAGACGGCTCAACACAATCGACCAACTACCGCAGATTACACAAATATTGATGTAAAGCTTATTACAGCTTTCACCCGCAGAAGAACCCTGCAGTTTATTGCCAAGCAAAGTAACATTTATTTGTACTGTACAATATACATCAATTCGGTACGAATTTTACGGTACAGATAGCCTACGTATCTACTGCAGCATTTACTTCGGATGCAAACACAGTAGAAACACTCGAGGGTAATTGGCTTATAACATAAATTAATGAGTCCTAAAATGGAACCCCTATTCTCTTTTAGTAGTAGTAGTAGTAGTAGTAGTAGTAGTTTACTAACAATTCATCAAGACAGATCTCTCTAGTACACTGCCAAATGGCAGGTCCAAGGTACATATTCTGAAATACAGTTTGCTATCACGCTCACCAATGA
Source organism: Enchytraeus norvegicus (assembly GCA_034695365.1). Lineage (NCBI taxonomy): Eukaryota > Metazoa > Annelida > Clitellata > Enchytraeida > Enchytraeidae > Enchytraeus > Enchytraeus norvegicus. The sequence goes on from JAQFZF010004355.1 coordinate 3,951, forward strand.
GCACTCCATCGATCAAGTTGATCCCATCAAAAAAGCCATGCCTTTATCAGACACAAAATGTAACCTTTTTTCTTGTGAATATATATTCTGACTTTCAAGGTGATTTCCCGTTGCCTTCCTCATTATGAAAATATCTGCGTTAGTCGGCTTCTACGAAACGTGTGCAGTTTTCAGTTGGTCTAATCTCAAGTTTCCCGGATCCAACACGGGCAAACTACGACATAGCCTACGCACAATATTATATTTAAATACAAATGGACAATGACGCACTGTCTTAGATTCCAGCACGGGGTCCGTTGGTTCTCTCTTTCCAATTCCAGGGTTAGTCCGCCACTCTTGTATCCACCAGGCCTCAAAATTTACGTTAAATGCGGCGTTACTCGGTTTAAAACTGATCCTGCCACTTGGGCTCGCATTATAGTCTATATTGATATTGAGAATAAGTTATCGTGTGGTGCAACATAAAATAAAAACAACTTTATATCGATCCCATCAATGGTAAGTATGAATGAATAAGCACATACACTTAACAATATGCGTCTCATCAATCAATCAATCAATCAATCAATGAGGATTTAACGCCCGGTTCCTAACCCTAAGACGATATCAGGAACGCCTCACGAACATTTTAAAGTGTAGGCCTACTTGTAATACATAGAGGCTTATACAAAGTGACGAAAATCGGAAATGCGGATGACTGCCACATGATATTATAAATTGCGGGATTTTACGGATTTTATTTTATTGTATTAAAGCACAAATAATGTCATTATATGCTATGGACCTGCCGTTGGGCAGTATACTGAAGAGAGAGAGAGAGAGGGAAATAGAGAGAGAGACAGAGAGAGAGAGGGAGAGAGAGACAGAGAGACAGAGAGACAGATTTCTCTCTTTCTCTCTCTGTCTCTCTCTCTCTCTCTCTCTCTCTCTCTCTCTCTCTCTGTCTCTCTCTCTCAGTGTACTGCCTAATGGCACATAGCTGTAGAGCTTATTGCAATATTGTTTGGACATATAATTTCTAAGATATCTCCTTAACGCGTTAGTCGGCTTTACGAAACACGTGCATCTTTCGGTTGGTCTATTCTAATTTTTATCGGATTCAACGCGACCTAATGTAAAGGTTTCATTTAGTATCCCATATAATCTACACAATTTTCAGCGTTTCAAAATGATTGACGTTGACCTCTTCACAAATAAAAAGCTCAGTGACGAAATGAGAAAGAAACGGGAACGAATTCTGTGAGGCAGGCTATAAACCATAGAAATACTAATATATACACTAGAACTATAATAAGTTTGGCTCTCGTGGCTACATAACATCACTCATGATGTTGATATGTGCAACTTAAAATATGTTTGAAATGAAATTTTAAAATGACATTATTTGTTTATATAGATGCATTATTGAATTATTCTGTTTTGATGTTATAATGTTTCTTGATTCCATGACGTCATTTTATTCATGCTTTTAAGTTTCACATATCAACATCCGGAGTAATGTTATGTAGCCATGAGAGCACGGATTATTCCTATTGCTGGAGCCTTCTAGTGTAGGCCTATATATTAGTACTTTTCTGCTGTGCTATAAACTATCTCGTAGACGTGGACAAGATGCTATCGATATCTTGCAGTCTCGAGGGATTTCTGTTACTGAGTTTGATCGACTAGTCAGACGAATCTGTCTCCTGTGTGCGGCAACGTCTTAAAGAAAATTTACGAAGATTTATTAGGCCTATAGTTATCAGCTCTCTTGCACAAGAATTAGTGTTAACACTTTAAAATTGACCTGAGCAATGGAGTCTGGATATACTGTAGACAATGTTACAATAGACCATAAAAGGGGGACACAATTTGATAGCCATGAAATCTAGATGTTTATATTTATTTTTACTAATTTTCGTATGGCAAATTTGATAGGATTCGCCGAATTCTGAAAAATCGATCCGAACATAGAGATCTAGCAATTATTCCTATCTCGCCTCATTATAGTTATAGAAGCCGGGTTAACATTGAACTTTTCTTGTCTATTATATAAGTTTAGATTAAACACCAATGACAAATAGGGACTGAGAGTATGGATATTAGAATGTAAGTAGTAGTAAGTAGTAAGTAGTATGTCATGTGTGAAAATATCCGGATAGAAATAAAAATAAAAACTAGGCCTATGTTCATATAGGCGACGTTAGAGAGATAATAGAATGCCTATAATATTTCTCTCTCTACCCCTCTCTCTCTCTCTCTCAATCTCTCTCTCTCTCTACCTCTCTCTTTCTCTCTCTCTCTCTCTCTCAATCTCTCTCTACCTCTCTCTTTCTCTTTCTCTCTCTCTCAGTGCACTCCCTACCCTACCGGAATGTCCGTGGAATGTAAATGCATAATTTGTATACAATTATTCTTGGAGACAATTTTGCTATCCGAGGTAGGTCTCCTTTTCCTTTCGCTAGTGACTGCGTTAGTGTTCTACGAAACACGTGCAGAGTCTATAGGGTAGGCCTTTTGTAAGGATAGTTGTATTGTTGTGTACAGTACTTGTAGTAGGCCTGAAAGAATTTAAACTACATGTTTAAGTGACGGACAACAGACAACATCGTTATTTTTCGGCAGCTGAATGCCAGCTATGTAGACATGCTATCGCTTACCGCTCAGTCCTAACACAACAATTGGATTGTGTGCGACCAAGGGATGAGCTGAACGGATATCAGGTTGTCTAATCTAACGATCACATTGATCAATGCTCACCCGTCACTAGGATCCCTGTAGGACTTCCTGGATTACATAGTGTAGCTGTATGCATACATGCTTCATGCAATTCTTGAAAAATTCCGCATAGTCACTTGTAGCTGCGTGCACAAAGTCTAGAATAATGATTCTAGAGTAAGTTGAAGCCACGTATAGAGTAGGCTCTACGAGTTACATTATAGTGGTCACCAGCCAGTCGTTAAGAATTAGCAATGGGTAGAATAGTTTAGAGCTATAGATTAGTATAGAGTAGCTTCGGATAGTTGTAGTCCTATCTGGAAAATCCTAGGTAGGTTACATGCTTATAATACCCGTGTTGGCTGCATAAAACCTATCTGTGTTGGTTCCGAAAAAATTGAGAAGAGACCAATCGACACTTCCTTGTGTATACATAAGAATCGACTAAGACAGATACTGCAATGAATGGCAGAGTGGTCTGAGCCATGGCATCTGTGTAGGCCTACCAAACCAATTGGTCGCTCAACTTCCAGTCTTGTACAGGCCTTGTCACATAACGTGTGGCATGTGGTAGGCTAGACTAGGTTTCCCATAACTGTTTGCAAAGCGCTTCTGAGATACCCAGTTTGTATAGAGATTCTATAAAACTTTTTTTAAATTGTAAATAAGCTTGTTTACAGTGCCAGTTAAAGTAGGCCCTGCATCAACTATCTGAATAATAATAATAATAATGTTTTAACGATTTCACGTAAATGAATCACTAAACATGCATGTTTGTTCCCCTGACATCGCCGTCTGATGAGGAATCGGATGTTAAAACCTCATTGATTAATTGACTGATTGAATCGTCTCTGGTAATAACGGATTAATAGGACAGTGACCCTGGTCAGTGAGTGCATCAGTGGCCTGCTTTGCTCAATGATCATTAGTTGTTAACAGCTTATCCGCGATAATTCTTTAATAAACTATAAATAACTTACAACAGTCCGAACCCACGCTAATCTCATAATCTAACCACGCATTTCAGCATTAAGCTCACCGTAATTACGACATTATTGATGAGAAAATCCGAAAGTCTATTGGTGAGCATCCATCCCTCTCTCAGTGCACTGCCAAACGGCAGGTCCATGGCCTATAACTGAGTTATGCTATATTATCTTGGGGACAATTTTGCTTTCTGAGGGATCACCTTAACTAGTAACTGTGTTAGTCGGTTTCTAAGAGGCACGGTTTTTGACATTTACCCTCCAAATTTGGTCGAAAAATATTTGTAAATAAAAAGTTACGGAGTTTCTACGAAAAATTCGAAAAAAACAAATTAACAAAGCTAATTATTCCAGTAGCGGTGGCACAAGAATGGATCGGTCACCATGGTTCGGAGTTCGTCAAGAAGGACAAGTGTCTACTAAACTCACGTGACATCAAACCTCTCGACTACCACGTCTGAAGCAAAATACGTGAGCGGTACAAAGTGTTCATTTCTAACAGGCATGTGCTCATGTGCTCTCCGGAATGGAGAGTACATGAGAAAAAGAAAACCTGCGCCACCTGGCGAAATAATATGTCAAATATGTGCGGTAGTCATGTGAAAAGCAATATACCAAAAAAAAAATTAAACTAATAAATAAGGCTGAAATCAAGTCTGTACTGGAGGCAATCTGGGAAGGTTTGCCACATGCGGCCATCGACCTTGCTGTACTATTATTCCAGAATAGGTTACAGGCGCGCATTCGAAGAGATGGCAATCACTTTGAACACATATTCAAATAGAATCGACACCAACAACGAACGGCCTTCTTCAATGCCACAATTCAATAAAAAATAATGAGTGCCTGTTAAATATTCTTTGTTAATTTGTTTTTTTCGATTTTTTCGTAGATACTCTGTAACTTTTTTACTTACAAATATTTTTCGACCTAATTTGGAGGGTAGATGTCAAAAGTCTCCTCTAGAAGTCTGTAAAATATTTTGTAGGAATCTTGAGTTTTGACGAAATTATTGAGATTTCGCTAGGGGGTTGTTTGTTTGCCCCACCCTGTATAGCATATACCCATCATAATCATTAGCTATCGGGTTGGGCTAGCTACAAAATTTAACGTTTGTTTCCTTTGCATTCGTTTAATTTCACACATGACAAAGTGCACGTCTTTACAGATCAATTGTTGATTTCTCGTACATTTGTTTTAGTTAGAAACTTAAAGTATCATGCAGCTAGCGCATATTCACGATAAATCAACAGCGAACAGCACCAAGAGCGAAAATTGGACCTACGCAGCAAGAGTCATACAGTACAATACAATTCAATGATGATTTGACGTCCGGTTCCTAATCCGAAGGCGATGTCAGGGACGTCTCAAGCAGACCATGCAACTTCAAGTAGTTCTATACCACCAGAACACTGATGGAGTTAATATTTGCTGACAAATCCGGGATACGATCCCACGGTACTATCCATCACAGTGACTTGCATCAGAGTGTACAGTGTTGTCATTGGTGCCAGTGCTCAAATTATGGAGAGGCTCGAGGGGCCGCACCCCCAATAGTAATAGCCTCACCGGCCCCCAAATAGCCAAATATTTGAGGGGTATGGGGGCCCAACCCATCAAAATAGCTAAATTCATTATTAAATACAAATGCTTTTTGAGGTGCCCGGCCCCGGGCCCTCCACTGGCCTTTCTGAGCCCCCCCTCCCCCCCATTGGACTTGCAATTGTTTTGTTATTCTAGCACTTAATCTGACACCGTTGGGATCCAATATGTTAGGAACATCCCCAACATATTTCAGTAATTCCAGTATAATCTGATTTGACTAATGGAGTAGACAAAGTAAATGAGTAGGTGATCAGTGATCAGAAGCGATGCCAGTCCAGTTTGAATCTAATTAAAAACGACATATTTAGATCAGATGTTGCATCATATTGGTAAAGTATAAATGGCAATGGCCCGACTTTGGATTTATATGATTTCTGTCACTGGCAACGAATTGATTACATGATATAGTGAGCCCTTCTGACGAGTTCAACCAATCGAATATTGATAAATGGGTAATTCGTTTCTGCAGTGCTGCAATTTTTCTAATATAATTATTTGGAATTCGTAAAGTTTTATTATCTCATTTTCGAGAATAAATTAATATGGTATGTGGACCATAATACCATTTTATGTACTACATGTTATACAGAATTAACATTAATAATAATATATAGAACAAGTATCAATTGCTAGGCCGCACATCGTCATATGAATGGTCGTATGCAAAATGGTCGGACAAACGACCAAAATAAATAATTTTTGTTAATCGCAAAATATTTTCCAAACCATAAACTGAAGGAATACAATTTTGGCCAGTATTGTAGAACACCATTATATATAGTAAATACCAATAAAATATTTTCAATATTATGAAAACAACTTAGAAATATTGCTGATATAAACACAATTTTTTACGATTTCTGATGGTCTTTAGTCCACTTTTGCATACGACCATCCATATATGATTTTACATATCATATTCTTCTTCTTTCAGGTGTCATGTCGGTTCCCGGCGTTGATGCTCATGATTTTCCACAATTCTCTCTCTCTCTCTCTCTCTCTCTCTCTCTCTCTCTCTCTCTCTCTCTCTCTCTCTCTCTCTCTCTTTTGAGGTTCAAATTATTCTCCACTGCTTCTATATTCAACCAATCACTGAGACTCTTTGTATAGATAATTCTTTGTCTTCCTTTGAAGCGCTTTCCTTCAATTTTTCCGCTTATGATCCTGCTTTCTATTTCTTTATTTCTTTATTCCTCATATTATTATTTCTATTTCTTAATTCCTGACTGTTTCTGATCACCGGACCGGCACCGTTTTTTGGACCTTGTTATTTATTTTGTTTTCTCTCTTCAGTCATATATCTTTTCAAACCGTTTTGGGTGAAACGATTGGTAGTGATATATGCTTTTGGAACGTCCCTGACATCATCCCTGGATGAGGAAACA
>JAQFZF010004356.1:0-10622 GCA_034695365.1 Enchytraeus norvegicus
CCCAGTTTGTCTAGCACAGTGTCTGCCAATGCCATTTATAAAGACAGCTCCATCGGGATTCATCGGGCCCATCGTCTTCATGGCCACGGGAACTACCTCATACCCACGGGCTAAATCCTGATATATTAATTATATTAATTACTAATTATTATTATATAATACTTATATATAATTAATTATATAATTATGTTATATTATGATTCCATAAATTAATTTTTTATATTATAATAACATATACGATATTATATTACGATATATTATTATACATAAAATTATTATATATACGAGAAAGGGGTCAGGCAAAATCTTAAAAGTTGCAATATCCCAAAACTTGCCTATTTTTTACTTTCAAAACTTTTCTGGCCCCCCTCGCCTCGACGGGGGAGAGGATGGCCCACCCCCCGTCGAGGGCCCCTACTGAAGCACATTGGTTTCATATTCTTTCATAAGCTTATTGCAAGTCACCCTTTCGAAGGGGTGGCTTAACATGTCTAAGTCACCCCTATACACTTTTTTGTCAATCCTAACAAAATAGAAGCAACCAAGCGAACGTAAATAATGAATACAAAACCGCATTATGAACATTCATTTTGGAAATATAGCTGATATAAACTGCCGCAGCTGATAGAAAAGTTAGCATAAATAAAAGTCATAGGTGCAGCAGGTGGTAGAGTTTTTCAGGTTAATATGCTTGCATGTTTGCTTTAGAAAATAATACTTTACAAAACCCTCGTTGCCATAACTATCAAACATCAAGGACTAATAATATCACATTTTTGTCGTTATTGACTTTCTTCTCGTTTACCACCGACAATGATTTCGATTTGTGTGAAAGCCACCCCAGTGGCAAAATTACCCCGCGTTACCTTATAGAGTTAAACACTGTCTGAATCTGCAGTTGAAATAGACGGAGATGAATAGGCCATCTAATATAGGCTATAATGCAATCAAATCAATTAAACAACTTACTCAATAGTATAAGCCTAGCTTAATCATCAATCATTCATTACTTAATCATCAATCAATCATAACGTAATCATCCATAAGTTAATCACTCGTAACATAATCATCAATCAATCATAACTTAGTCATCAATCAGTCAATCAATCATAAAATGTATTCAGTCAATACGATACACTGCAATATTAGTTTTGCGTCTGTTTCATCGTCTGGAGACGATATCAGGGAATCGATCTGCCAATCGTTTGATCAAATTATTAAACCATCAATTGTCATTCTAAATTTCTAATGCGTCTCAGTCAATAATTAAATCTATCAATCAGTCAGTCAATTAATCAATCAATTAATCAACAAAATCAAGCAATCAACTACAGCATTGACTATAATTTATCGACCTACAATATTTATTGGTTTATTTGAATTATTTATGTAGCTCAGATATATAGATATATAGATATATAGATATATATATACATATGTGCAATTAATCAATGCCTGAAGCCTGAGGGTGAAGCCTGCACCCCTCCCAATGAAAGAGGGTTACAGCACCACACCTGGCATCCTAGGTGAGCAACAACAACAACGACCACAATAATGCTATAACATTATGAGCACAATGCAGATGCACCTGTAATATCTTCAGCTACTGCCGCTGCAACTTCTGTTATTCTTTCTCTCGACTCTTCGCCAATAAGAAAGTTCTGCGCAGTTCCGCTTCAGACAAACACCGCATCTGTGATGGTAGAGGTTAGTTCACTGAATCTTTAATTAAAAAAAACAAATTCTTAATAAAATACGATCGAACGTTCACAATTTCTTTTAGGATTACGGTTAGAGTCTAAGTTGGTGCTAGGGTTAGACTAACTCTAAACTTAATCCTAACCAACTTTCAAACCGGAAGTGATAATTTGACTTAATATCTGTCGGTTAATACCGAGAGATATTATGAATTAAATGTTAAGTGTAAACAGTTTAAATGTAAACAGGTTAATACATTAACCCGTTTACATTTAACCTAATTAATTAATTAAAATTACATTTATTTTTTAATCTATTTGCATTTCGGTATTTACATTAACCGTTTGGTGAACTAACCTCCACCATCCGTGATTCGTACGCCGTCAAATCACCTTACAGTTCTGTTATAGTTCACGGCTCGCCTCCGAACATCTGTAGCCAATAATTGTACGGGAGCATGTCAGGTTCATTTCTCTCACTCTCTCTGTCTCTTTCACTTTTATTATCTCTGATTTCACGGTCTGTAACTTCTCATCTTTAACTGACGTGTGAGCAAATAGGCCACTTCAAAGTGTGAAGCTAGTTAGTTTAGCTTAGTTTATGAATTGGCTACTTCAAAGGTGAAGCTACATACTTTGTGAATATAGGTTGCATGAAGCTAGTTAGTTATGAATAGGCCACTTCAATGTGTGAAGCTAATTAGTTTATGTTTAAGCCACTTCAATATGTGAAACTAATTAGTTTATGAATATAGAACACTTAAATGTGTAAAGCTATGATTAAAAAAAAATTATTTGTGAGGCTAGTCATATTATTTCAAAGTTTTAAGTTAGCCAGTTCGATAACTGTTACTGTTACTTTAATAGAAAATACTTTTACGAAATAAAAATGTAAATAAAAATAAAATCGGCCTCGTTAAACATAATATAATAGGATTATAAGCTCGTTAGAAATCAAATATAATTGTTATTGTTATTAATTCATCAATTACATTTAATCTAGAGGTCGACCGAAAAAGGAATATGTTTTCGGCCGAAAAATAAAAAAACCGAAAAAGGAAATTTCTTTTTCGGCCGAAAAATAAAGAAACCGAAAAAGGAAATATTTTTTTCGGCCGAAAAATAAAAAACCGAAAAAGGATATTTCTTTTTGGGCCGAAAAACAAAAAGAGCATTAGTTAAGACATTATTTATACATATAACACTAGGTACAGGACTATACATTTTAATTTGTCAATATTAAAGACTACATTTTAGATACACCATTGCACATAGTAGTCTAAGTCTTTATTATTTGATCAACTTGTCAATCAATGCTCATTGGAGAGTGTGATAGAAAATCTGAAAAGAAATATGTGCCTTGGACATTTGGACAATGGGCATCCTGTTAACTGCAACAGTTAAATGAGGTATTATAGATATATCTATAACCGAGACAGAGATATATCTATGCCGGACATTTTATAAATATTTCTAGCAAAATGAATAAGTACTGCTATATTGTATACTTCTTATGATAGAAATTGTTAAATGTAGTAGGCCTAAAGTGCGGCCTTAGATCTATCGACACATCTTATCCTATTGTGCAGTGGAACTATCATGAACGCAATATCTTACATTCTATTTAGTCTACATATAAATAATGTATAAAAATATGTATAATAAAATAAAAATGTTTAATTTATTTTTAATTAAATAGGTTTAATGTATATAAATATGCATGCAAGCGAACATGTTTCCGCTTGATTGACCTATAAAAATATTTATTGAGATAAAATTATTTTATTTCGATTTAGGCCAAAAAATTAAATTTTTTTCCGCCGAAAAATAAAAAACCGAAAAGGAAATATATTTTTCGTCCGAAAAATAAAAAAACCGAAAAAGGATATATTTTTTTCGGCCGAAAAATAAAAAGACCGAAGAATCCATTTTCGGCTTTTTCGGTACCGAAAACGAAAACGAAAAATAGATTCGGTCGACCTCTAATTTAATCTTCGTCCACAGATAAGCCACACTTATTTATTAAAGAAATCCATGCAAAATATATAAACAGATCAGCGTGGAAAGTCAGACAAGAAACCACAGGCCTTGCAGCACTTACGCGAATCTTTTAGAAAAATCAGAAAGTTCCGTCTTCACATAGCACACAAGTAGGGGTCTATTAATAATATGAAAAACATAATTTAAACTTATCTAATTATAAACCAATTTCGTCTCCGTGTGGCTCAGTTGAGTATGCCTCCGTGGCTCGTTGGCTATAGAGTGCGTCGGCCAGTTTATGTCGAATTTTACACAAAAGATTCCGGGTTCGATTCCCGGTCGAGTAAATCAGAGAGTGAAATCTCGGATGTGCACGGGCCAACCAAGCACTTCATCCCTTAATGAATGGGACGATTGGTAGAAATTATTAGTCCTACTTAGTGGGTGACTTCTTCAGACGATTGCGGTATACATTGGTTTCCTTACTGGTAATCAGAAATTGCATTGTATTCTTCTCTTACGGCATTTGTTCTTGAAAGTCCTATTTTGGTAGACGGGCTGGTAGTTCAAATGTTGTTGGGGACGTTCCTGATGTCGTCGTCGGATGATGAAATGGTCGTTAATTTCCCATTGATTAATTGATTAAAATGAAAGTCTATTTTGTGATCATACTGAATTGAAAGTGTGGCTGGAGATCTTGTCACTGGATTACTCATTTATATATTTTTTCGTTTTCCACAGAGTTAACAGCCGATAAAGCAAAAACAAAAACAAAATTAAATATAATAAAATATACATTGAGTATAATAATAATTATTGCAACAAATTAAAAAGGAATTCAGTATTTGGAATAGACACAAAATGAAGGAATCAGTCTCGTTGGCGCCAATCACAACTTTCTCTAATCATTCTGTCACAAATACTCTACAAAACGGAAACACATCGTGTTCCGAATCCATCCATTCTGGAATAAACTTCACGGATAATCTCACATCCCGAGATGATCCTTCATCTCTTTATCTCCAGGACGATGAGGTAGCCAATAAGCATCGCAAGAGAAGTCGAGACTTGATGTCATCAGGGATGGGTAGTTTGGTTGTTCCAAGTACTTCTGTGCCTCTCTCACAACTCACCACAAATATCGATCCAATTTATCGGTTCAGCGACCTAGAAGGCAGACTTGACGGAGGTGCCTTGAACTACCCACCCAACCAAGGTAGATGTGGCAGTGCCACAGCATCAGATCCCTCAGTAAACACTCTGAGATCTTCGTCGCCTCAGAGAGCCAAAGGAAGAGGTCGTAAACAGCCATCAACGGGGATTATTGCGAGGCAGACCCAGGTTTTTGATGACGTTCACACCCAGCGAGTGATAGCGAATGTCCGAGAGAGACAGAGAACTCAGTCGTTGAATGAGGCTTTTGCTCATCTAAGGAAAATAATCCCAACACTGCCTTCAGATAAACTCAGTAAAATACAGACTCTAAAGCTTGCGACACGATATATCGACTTCCTCTTCCAGGTAAGATTTCGATATAGGTTACTTTGAACTGTTTCAGTGATCGATAATTATTAGGAAGGAATTATTGAGTCGCTAAGTGATGGTCTAATTGCCGTTTGGATGGAGTAATCGATATTAAACACGCTTACGCGATAATGCAGGATATCAGGGGTTCGAATCCAGCTGGGTTCGTCTCTAACAGTTTCCTTCGATATGGAAGCAGAGATTAAATTGAAACTTTCAGATTTCTTAGACTCCGCATATGGTCGCTTGATGCGAAAGGAAATAGAAAATCACCTCAGAAACCATTGCAAGTTTTCCTCATTTAATGGGCATCCTTAAAAATGGTTAATTAAGGCATATCATAGGAAAAGCGTAATGAAAACAATTTAGGCTAATTGTTCTGTAATTGTTTGCCCCATGGTTTGCTTGAGAGAGATTGTAGACGAACGGTAATATATAATTAATCAATCAATCAATGAGAATTTAACCTTTCATCATCTAACGAGGACATCAGGTACAAGGAAGAATGTAATCTCCTTGGATCTGCCATCAGCAAGAATACAGGATGGATGATAATAAAAATAAAAAATATGAAAAGGATTAACGACCGTTTCCTCATCAGGTATGATGTTAGGGATAGATATCATCTGACCTGTGGCAGATTGGCTAACATACTTAGAACGGCATTGCAGAAGTCCTTGATCCAATCATTGCTTGAGCATTCACTGCTTGAGCATTCTGGCACCGAAACCAACTTTAAGCCCATCTTAACCTTTTAACTACTGAAGAAACTGATATAGCTAATCTTTTTATGTAGAGATAACATCAACCTTCCAGACGGCCATTATTTCATCTCAAGAGTTATGCATATTGTATATGCGATGCTGCGGTCTTCTAGTGTGTGTCAGATTAGTATGTTATACTAATTCGTGCACTTGTATGCGAATGTATAAGTCTGTAGAATTTAAAATGCCTCAGGGAACTTTCATGCACCTATATAAAGATCATCCTAAATCTATTTGTATACATAAGATCAGTGCATCTAGAACGTGCCGAGATGTGGATTGCTCTAATGACACGTTTATCTTTCCAATTATAGCGCATTAGAGAGTCCCAAGTGACATCAACTTGCTCCTTATCCTTATCGTATCTGATCCTGATATTGGCTTATACTTCGCGTTCGATCAGAGAAACTTGAGAATAGCTCAACCGAAACTGCACGTGCTTTGAAAGATCTGACTTACGAAGATGATACAATGAACAGCACACTCACTTGCTTCATTATTTCTCTGAACAGACCAATTGGTCGCTCAAATGTTAGACTTGCATAGGAAATTACCACGTTGTTTGTGGTATATGCCAATTATACCAAGCTATAGATTACTACTCCATTGACTATTATAGCGATTCTAACAGATTTAGAATGAAGGAGAGCTATGAAACAACTCATTTCACACCCTCTGTTAGTTAGCACAACTTTCATTGATTTGATTCGTGCGAAATATAATTCAATTCAAATTCAAAATTAAAATAGAATATTAAATGGAGAATAACTTACTCTATTATTGGTTTAATGCAAAATCTTCTATAGATTTAATGCACAACTATCTTGATTGATTTATTGATTTGATTGAATGTCTGTCTGCTTTGATAATATTATAATTAATTGACTAATTGATTGATCGATTGATTCATAACTTATTGATCAATGTTACAAGTCTTGCAAAACTCTGATACGGAAATTAATATGAAAATTGGCTGTAAGTTGTGGTCATGATTTACCTTCAGGAAGCTGAATATTACCAATGAATATCTCTTCATTACATTGCATATTAAATTTGATGCAATAATCATACTGCGGATCAAGGATTGACATATAATGGAATAATTGATCGACTAATTGATTGTCTTTTTGCTTTTATTACCCTTGACGTAAACTGCAAGGTGGGGACTGTGAGGGTTCTCTTATAAACAATTTATTAGGAAGGGAAAGAATCGTGGCCCGGATACTCGAGATCGACTAGATTGAAATAGCTGCTAAGACATAGCTCATTAAACCTCTGCAGAGCGATTGAGAGCCTCTGCCAAAGAAAAGAGGTCTCTCGATGATCCCAGGTATTGATTGACCGATTGATTGATCGACTAATCAACTGATTTAGACTATTTATTTATTCTGCAGGTTCTACAAAATGATGACATGGAAATGAAGATGCCAACAAGCTGTGGCTATGTGGCTCATGAGCGGCTCAGCTACGCATTCTCCGTGTGGAGGATGGAGGGGGCCTGGAATAATACGGGTGCGGGGGATCTGGGGCCCAACCCTCAGGGGGGCCTTCATGGCTTGCCCCCACATCTGAAATAATTCATATCGCATAACATTAATATCGAACTGTATTTAATTTATGTAGCATTGTGATTGAGTATTGAATGAAAACGTTATTATTGTAGAAGTTGCACAATATATCTTGCACCATTTGTGTTTCTAGTCCTAGACTTGTTTGGTCGCTCAAAAGTTGTTGGAGACGTCCCTGATGTCGTCGTCAGATGATTGAATGGACTTAAAATCCGCATTGGTTGAAAATTCGATGTAATCGATGTTGGTGGAGTGCCCATGTTGGCCCCGGGTAGTTTGAGAATAGACCGATTGACAACTGCACGAGTTTCTTATGAGCCAACAAATGCAGATACAAGAGAGTACAATATTGTTTTAGCGTTCGTTTATCATCTGAATATCAGATACTGAGGAAGACAACGGGATACCACCTCAGAAGCAAGATCTTTCCAAGATCGGTTAGGCCTACATAGTAGATGCGTGGAGGCATAGGATTCATGATGGATCCATCATCCATTGTTCAAATGAATTGCTCATTATTGAACGTGATGGCTGACTGTAAATTGAACGTATGCCTTGGACCGTCTGTTTGCAGTATGCTACAATAGAAAGACTCTAGTTTATTTCATTTATATCTGTCACAAAAGTTGCTTGATATGCAGAATGTAACGGGTTCGAGTCCCAGCTGGGGCCGTCTCGGACAGTCCTTCGATATGAAAACAGACATTAAAGTTTAAATACATTAAATACAGACAGTAAATACAGCATAGGCCTTTTTCACAGAGCAACAATTTTTTAGAGGTTACCGCACAAACATTAATATATATAAAATGACAATACATTCATGTACAATTGTGCATGCCAATAAATCAATCAATTAATCAATCAATCAATCAGCAGCTTTATATAGCGCACTCTTAACTTTGTCTCCAAAGCTCTGTTGTTATTATTGAACATGGAAGGGTAGGGTAGCCCAGCCTGCCATATGCCACAGCCGACGTGGCATAATAAATTATATATGTCATAGACTCATAGGCCTACATACAAGACAAATTATATACACACAACTAAACATGAAGTAGAGTTATTAAAACATCTGTATGCCTATCATATAATTTTTCATCAAAGGGATACTATTTTAGTTAAATAAATAAGATACGCCTGGACATAGCATGAATGTTCAATCCCCTCTGTTTTCATTTGAACAACAAATAGCAATTTAAAAAATTGCTTTCTGATAATTTATATTATGCAGTGACTTTACAGGGTTGCATCTTGCAAACCCCTTTTTGGTGCTCAAAACAAATATATAAATAAGTTGATTAGTCCAGTCTTCGTGTTTTTTGTAGAGGTTAGAACCACTGATTAATAAAGGAAAGATAAATAAACCCCTATGAGTGATGTCTGGGCGAAAAAAAGTTACATGTGGCCATTGTTATTTTGCTTCCGGTTTGCATATTATTTAGCATTTACACATAGTTACAATGGGTAATGATATCAACATCCGGTTTGATGTTTGTTGCTGTGGAATCAGCTGATAATTCTTGTTCTTCATTCTTCTGTCCTATTTATAATCCTACTAGTGAAAAGGCCTTTGACAAAAGGGTTTATAAATCACATTTCACAAATGTGGTGTTTTTTTTAGCCCGCCCCCCCAAAAAAACGGTGGTTGGCAGGGCCCCCCCCCCACCCTGCCAATCACCATTCAACAGGGCCTCCGCTCTGCTCTACTTCTCTTCTTCCTTCGCTCTGCTACAGCAGACCTACAGGCCAGACTTTGATCGAAGCAGATGACTAAGACTCACACACAGATACTGTCATATACTGTCAATAGACAACCAACCCGAGCATTGTAGTCTTAATCATTATACTATATCACTGCTTCATTGTTACGCGTAACGCGTAACGTGTAATGCGTAACGCGTTAGCGTAACGGTTTAAGGGAATTATTATATAGGATGGTCTGAACGATATAACATTGATAACAACATTCCAGAGAATAGGGTCATCAGTATCGGGTGTACACGGCCGTGTACAGCCGGGGGCACGTGCCCCGGCTGGCCCCAGCGTGGCGCCGCCACTGCTCCAAGCAGTGTGTGAAGGCAGCTACTACTGCTAACTGTGTTCTGGGTATGATCTCTCGCAAAATCTCTAGCAGATCTGAAGATATCTTGGTAAATTTATACAAATCACTGGTAAGACCACATCTGGAATATTGTATCCAGGCATGGAGACCTCACTACCAAAAAGACATTGACATGTTGGAGAAAGTGCAGAGAAGAGCTACAAGAATGATAGATGGTTTTAAAACTAAACCATACGAGGAGCGTTTACAGCTGTTAGGACTCACCACACTGGAAACAAGACGTTTGAGGGGGATTTAATTGAAACGTTTAAAATAGTTAAAGGATTGTCTAACTTGGAGGTCCTTGATTTTTTCTCTTTCCATGATTCAACTAGCACTAGAGTAGTAGACCCTTATGTAGTTTCATAATTTGAAACTACTCAAGGAACGGTTTTGTCGGGATGTGGGAAAATTCTCTTTTGGGAATAGGATTGTTGACGAGTTGAATGCTTTGCCTTAGGAAGCTGTTGATTGTTCAAATGTAAATTCGTTTAAGAACAGAATTGATTGCAATCTAAGGTATAATAGGGGGTTCATAGGAGCCTCGGCTTTCTTCCCCATGTTGTTGAGTCGCTCGTTCATGCGAACGGCCCATCATGCTAAATCATGCTAATCAAACCTTCTTACAATTAGGCTGTACCAAGTTTGAAGCTTATCTACTCTTTTTGTCCGCCTCTGTTCCATCCATCCTTGCTTCCATCTGTTACAAATGATTATTTGTAAATAAAATTAATTTAAAAAATATTATTGAGTAGGCCTACTCTAATTAACATAGTCGTCGCCAGGCTTTCCAAAGGTGGAGCGTGATTTAATATTGAGCTGCTTGCGCATAGAAAGTGGGGCTTCACTAGCAAAAGTTGCTGCACCTGCACGGTTTACAAACACGCCCTACTTTGCCAATCTATTATACAAAAGATAACTAACACACGCTATAAAACACAACTGTCCATTAAAGTGGCCCAACGCTATCAGCTACTGTTGACCC
>JAQFZF010004357.1:0-10622 GCA_034695365.1 Enchytraeus norvegicus
TTAATAGTGTGTCTACTCTAAAGCATTTGACATATTCACACCTTCTTTTTAGAGTGTAATAATGTATAAAATAACGTACTTTATTTAAGGGGCGCATTAAAATTACATATGGATAATAAATAATTAATAATAATTAATTAAGATTAAATGTCATGTAACTGTCAGATAAATAAAAATATTGAAATAATTTGTGTGTAAAGTGTATGTTAGGTGTTTGCGGCTCTGTCAGAACGAGATGATTGGCATCTCATTATCCTCGAGATATTTGAGCCTGGTCATTTGAATGCAATACTTTGATTTATTGATTCATAATGTTACATTAAGGAAGTGATTGACGAATGCGATTTGCTTCGCGGCCCCTTCAATCTAATCGATCTCGATTAACCGGGCCACGATTCATTCCATTCTTAATGAATCGTTTTTATTAAACTCACAGGGCTGTTTACACCCGGGGTAAAGTAAAAAAGTGATTGATTGATTCAGTGATCGATTAATTGAGTGATTGATTGATTGATTGTTGATTGATTGATTGATTGATTGATCGATGTCACAGTTACTGACACAACTAGATGATTTGATCGAGTACTTTGCTGAGACAGAGAGAGACATTATTGATGCTGAGCCTCTACCGGCCGATCCTAATCATCTGCAGCAACTGCAACAGGACTTTAAGGTGTGATTTAGATTTCTCAATTTGAAAATTAAACTTAATTAATTAATTTAAATTCTAGTAAGAAAAGAGAGAGAGAGAGAGCAATTATGGTTAAGGCGAATTTGACTTCAGTTTCGCGGCCTAATGGCTATATCAATGACGGGTGAGCCCTGGAATTCGTACCGAGAACCTAGTATGTAGATAGCCTACATGGTATATTTTGTACATTGTACATGTACAAAATTGTACGTTTCCGTGACTCATTCGGTTAGTGCGTCGGCCAGTCTGTGTCGACTGTTGCGCATAAGGTCCGGGTTTCGATTCCCAGTCGAGTCAATCAGAGAGTAAAATCTCGGATGTACAGCGGGCCAACCAAGCCCACCATTCCTTCGTGGGTCGGATAATTGGTAGCAATTAGTAAGTAGTAGGTGACTACTTCGGAAGATTGTGAAGGTTACTACAGGTCTGGCGTATATGATCCAATTATAAATTGGACCTTATAGAGTGGGGCTGGCGATCTCACCGTCGGATTAATGACTGTCACCTGTGTGCTGCAATCGCTCAGGATCGGGATCAGCTCCGCGCCTACGTTCGGTAACGAATATGTCACATAACCTTTACCTTTATTATTATTTAAGACTAATAATAAATATCAAACGTGCAGTATTATTTAGTGAAAGACGTAATTGTTGTATTAATTATGTAGGTAGTATGAATGATATTCCCAAAAAAGTCGATTCAAATTAGTTAGAATATAATCGATTGTAATAGTTACAGTAATCTTTAAACACCATATTTACTGATTACGCAAATATTATAAAAATCTTTACAAGACCAAGTACTGTCGCTTCTTGTAGTTTTAACTACGTTAAATCTATTTTTTGTAGCTGGGAACACGCCAGCAAAATAATGAATAATTTAAATTAGCATTATATCTTCTCTCGTCCAAGGAGGCTTGGGTCTAGCAAGATTCTATCAAGTTGTTTTTACCCCGGGTGTAAACAGCTCTGTGGGTTTTATAAAAGCGATTCATTAAGAATGAAATGAATCGTAGTCCGGCTACTCGAGACGGACTAGATTGAAAGAGCTGCGAAATCAAACCGCATTGATTTATTACTTGGTTGATTGATTGATTGATTGATTAATTGATTGACAGACGACAGTTGAAGCTAGCAGACCTGGGCCTAGCAAGATTCTATCAAGCTGATTGATTGCTTAATTGATTGATTCATTGATTCATTGATTGACAGAGGACAGCTCAAACTAGCAGACTTGTGCCTAACACAGTTCTATCAAGCTGATATATTGATTGATAGATTGATTGATTGATTGATTGATGGATTGATTGATGGCTAGATTGATTTTCGATTGCTCGATTGATTGATTGATTAATTGATTGACAGAGGACAGCTGAAGCTAGCAGACTTGGGTCTAGCAAGGTTCTATCAAGCTGACGATAAGGAAAGGCTCTACACAAACAATGTAATCACTCTGTGGTACAGACCTCCTGAGCTCTTGCTGGGTGAAGAGATGTATGGACCTGCAGTCGACGTCTGGAGCTGTGGGTATGTACACTACAATACAATACAATGAGGATTTAACGTCTGGTTCCTCACCCGAAGGCGACAAATGAAATATATGCGGGTATGTAGAAAGATTCAATACAACAATACAATATGTGGGTATGTAACACAGACACTGTAATTTTTAAAAAGTATCGGTATATTTCCACACATCATACATGACATACATACGTCATACATGCTAGTTCTATTTTTCTTTCTTAGTTGCTGTTTATAGTTTTGTAGTTTTTTCCACTACATAATTAAACATACCTGTGTCTTTAGATAGCACTCTTTACAGCCATCACTGGTACTCAACAAACTTACCAGACTGATATGGATGATTTTTTTCTTTGTCGACTGACCCGAGATTTGACCCTGGATCACTTGCTTCTGAGGCGAACACATTACTGATATCTCTATATCTCCTTCCCCTCTAATTTTTAAAATATAAAACAACAATAACAACAATATTCATTGTACAATATACGCAATGTAACAATTCTAATAACAAAGTCTCACCTTGTCCTTTGTCAGATCTATGGTGAATTAGCTCATCATGACTGTATGATTAACTGTCTGATTGACTGATTGATTAATTAATTAATTGATTGATTGATTGATGTATAGTTGGAGAACTCTTCACAAAGAAACCAATCTTCCAGGCACCTCAGCCCTTTGCCTTACTAGAGGTGACTGATCGATTAATTGATTGACTGACTGACTGACTGACTGACTGACTGACTGACTGACTGACTGATTGATTGAATGATTGATTGATTGATATGTGCAGGTGTATAGTGGGAGAACTCTTCACAAAGAAGCCCATCTTCCAGGCACCTCAGCCCTTAGCTCTCCTAGAGGTGATCAGTAAGATTTGTGGCACACCCACCCCTGCTGTCTGGCCTGATGTGGTGAAGCTGCCTCACTACCAGATGTACAAACCAAGAAAACAATACAAGAGACGTCTGCAGGAGGAATTTGCTTTGTGAGTAGTGATAATAATATTTAATAACTTACACTATTGATCTCGTCAGATGGCAAGATAGCCGGGATTCATTTCCAAATTCGGCTAATTCAGTCGCCAGAGCATGTGTTGGTAAATGTACATCGGCTGCTGCTATTATACACTGAAGAGTAAAGCAGCTTGCTTAAGGCTTGCAACTCAAATTTGGTCTCCAAGACTGGGTGTTGAACCAGCGACCTCATGATTAAGAGGCCGCAGCGCTGCCCTTAAACCACGGAGCCTCTCTTTGTTAGTATTGATTTACTATTTCTCTCAGTAATGTGCACACCGATCAGGGTTATTTCTAGGATTTCTTGGCCAGGGGGAGTTGAAAGAATACAGGGGTACCACAATTCTTTCTACAAACCCCCTGTGTTTGTATGTTTTTTGTCTACACTCCTCTCCCGTGGGAGTGTAGACAGGGTGCGATTTTTTATATGCAGGTGGTCGGAAGGGTGAGCAAGGATTATCGGTAAAGGTGAAGCAAGCGAATAGAAGTGTGCGTGTGTTGAAAGTGTGCAGGGACTGAAAAAGGCGACTTGGGAGTCTGGGGGAGTGTTGTAATCTCCCCCAGCGGGCTCTGGGACAGAGCCCCGGCCACCAATGGCTTTGTCGAATTCTCTGAAAAAAAGTTTTAGAAAGGGTGACCAGAGGTCACCCTCCATTTACATTCAATGGGGAAAGAGGGTGGCCAAAGGCCACCCTCTTCACAATGTGGGAGGGGGAGAGCCACCCTCTCCCACTCCCACATTGAATGCCTAAAAAACACCACATTTACCATGGAAACAAATGTTAAAGTACGGCAACAAAATAAAATTCATGAATGTACGCAAGTACTGTTGCGAGGTTTGATCATTTGACAATTTTGAAGCATAGCCACAGGCATATTGATTGATGCATTCATTCGTTAATAATCGGTGTCAGGGATATTTCTAGACCCCTGAACGGGGTATGAGGGCCCCCATACGGGGTACAAGGATCCCCATACGGTGTACAAGGACCCTCGTAATTTTTTTCTGTTCTCACAAAGTCAGAATTGTAAATCCCCCGCTACGGGTGTACATTTACATTGACGCTTGACAGCATGTCAGAATCTGTTGTCAGTGTGCGAATTGTGACAGATGAACTATGGTTTAAAAAAATTTGCGAGCGGAGACTACTAGTAGCAAAAGCCATTAATAAAGGCCATGTATAGAATATTCCACACATTAACTTTTTACCAATAAAGCTCACCCCACCCCCTTGATATTCCTTCAATTAGAAGGGGGGGGGGTTGTCTGAACATTTCACACATTTTTCTTTTTTTTCTGTTGGGGGTAACCTCTCCCTCACCCAAAATGTAACCTTTTTTCTTGGGAATAATAATAATAATGCCCAAGAAAAAGGTTACATTTTGGGTGTGGTAAAGGCATGGCCTTTTTGATGGGATCAACTTAATGATCTATGGGGTACTCATAAGTGAGCGTGAAAGCAGACTGTGTTTCAGTATGTGTACCTTGCACCTGCCATTTGGCAGTGCACTAGAGATAGAGAGAGTGTAATAAGGCGTGAAAATA
Organism: Enchytraeus norvegicus; assembly: GCA_034695365.1. Taxonomy (NCBI): domain Eukaryota; kingdom Metazoa; phylum Annelida; class Clitellata; order Enchytraeida; family Enchytraeidae; genus Enchytraeus; species Enchytraeus norvegicus. The sequence continues at coordinate 4,777 of JAQFZF010004357.1, forward strand.
ATGCGAGCAGAGCGAGCAAATTCTTTTAAACCCCATAGTTCATTTTTGTCACAATTCGCACACTGACAGTAGATTTTTAAGTGCTGTCAATTGTCAATGTAAATGTACCCCCGTAGTGGGTGGTCTACAATTCTGGCTTCGGGGGTATAGAAAAAATTTACGGGGGTCCCTATAAGTTGTTCCCCTTACGGGGGGGTCTAGAAATATATGTGACACCGATGATTAACGAATGGAATGAGCGCATCAATCAATAAGCCTGTGGTTAGCTTCAAAATTATCAAAATAAATGTTCAAACATCACAAACCGTACTCGAGTCCGAGAGTTTTATTTTGTTACTGTACTTTAACATTTATTTCCATGTTAAATGTGGTGTTTCATGAGGAACAATAATTTAGATCAATAGAAATATTCGCACACAATCTCACTCATTAACCCTACGCTTTCAACGCGGAGTGTATCACACTCTATGTTAAAGAAATGTGTAGTATTCAGGGTCGACGTCATAGGGTTAATGAGCACCCCATTGGTCAATAAATAAGCTGCCTCATTATCAAACGTACAAACCACCCACAAAACCATTGATAAACTCGGTTCCACCGGGGTTCGTCGGACCCATTGTTAGATTGATTGATTGATTGATTGCAGCATATCTCAGTCAGCCTTAGTGCTACTAGTTTAGGTAGTTCTGTTGGACTCAGCCAAGTATTGATTGATTGATTGATTGATTGATGGATTTATTGACTGATGATTGATTGATTGATTGCAGTATACCCCAGTCAGCACTAGAACTACTAGATCAGATGCTTACACTCGACCCATCCAAGCGTATAACTGCAGAGGAAGCGCTGAACTGTGATTGGCTCAAAAACATCGACCCCAACGTACTCGTTCCACCGGAGTAAGTAACTAAGTATCCTGGTCACTGCATTGTACTCATTGTATTGTATTTTAGTATTTAGCAGTGTTATTTAAGGTAACTGTAATTGAAATGACTATCAAATTGAATAGTTAGCTCATTTAATAGTAACATTTACTTTAATTTAAATGAAGTTTTTAGAAATAACTGTAACTGAAATTGTAACTGATATGTAATAACTAATTTGACATAATATGTAATAGAAAAGAAGTTAACTGAGAAGTATGCTTTGGCTGCTTTCATTGCAACATTGTTAATTTTCATCTTAACTCTTGATGCAAAAAAATGTCTAAATTAACTAACAGACTTTCACAGAACTAGAAGTGCCATAAATTGTATTACACTTTTTTAAAATCTTGTTTTACATTTTTTAAATTATTTTGTATTAAGTAACAAATAAAATAAAATATTATTATATATTAAATATTGTATATTTTTATTAATTATTTTATATAGGCTATATATTGTATTCCCTGATATCGTCGTCAGATGATGAAACGGACGTTAAAACCCGTATTGTATTGTGTTATGTTGTATTGCAGATTACCACAGGATCAGGACTGCCATGAGATGTGGTCTAAGATGCGGCTAAGAGCTAACCGAGACATAAGCCAGCGGCTAGCCGACATGAATGCACAACTAATCAACCGCAACCAAGCCTACCAGACCGCCAAATCAAAAGCGGCTGCCGCTCTGGCATCCCACTCCTCTCAAAGATTGGATCAGTCAAGAAGCTGTAAAATCTCTGAAGCATCATCCCAGCAGTCATCGTCACACGGGAGACATCGGAGCGGCTCGAATAGTTCTTTAACTAAGACCGCTAGGGCTTCCACCGGGGGAGGTGTAGAAAGGACTATTACCACCGGTCCCTCGAGGGATATGTCTCGGTTAACAACTCAGTTAGGTGCAACGGTACCGGATTTAAGCCATGATGATATGACACGGCTTACCGAGGCGTTAAGAACGGCGCAAAGCGTTCAACCGGGCGGGAATTCTACCGCGTCGTTACAGTCTGGTATAAATCCTAACACCGATCTCTCGCAGATTCTTTCATCTCTTCAAGCGACATCTTCGAGTGATGAGGTGTCATCGTTAGTCGTCGAGATATTGAAGACACAGGCATTGCTATCGGCAGCTACCGGGTCTTCGCTGGTAAGCGGCTCGGGGTTAGATATAGCCGTGACAAGCGAGTACGGTTCTACTGATATAGCCCCGGAAACTTTACAAATGTTGTCGGCGGTAATGTCGGGTCGGTCTTCGGTAGCTGAGCCGGTTCCTAGTCAGCTGCCGGTCCTACACCGGCTAAATTCTGACCAGTTTTCGTCGATCCAGCATCGGCAATCTGCCGATCAGTTGGGGGCTACATCGGGGCAGCATCGACAATCTACCGACCAGCACGGTGCTTATTCGGCACAACGGCGGCAACACCGGCATGAAAGGACAGTCGATCGCGGTGAAGCCGACAAGACGGCACGGTATCATCGACCGACATAGCGATGACGGACAGTTGGTACGATTAGGTACGATTATATTGAACATTTTTGTTTGTCATGCGCAGTAGAGCATTGCAATATTGTACATCACTTTATGAGCTCAAAATAACAAATTTATTGTAATGAAATTTGTTTCTTTGTCAAGACATCTAATTCTGGAATTGTGTCGTGTGTTATGTGGAAAAACAATCTTTAAATTCAGTCATAAGATTAGGGGAATTTTTATTATTGGGAGGGGAATTTTATTTGTGCCCAAAAACCGTAACGTTGGCCCTAAAACCTGAACACAATTTGCCTCAAACTGTAAACGCCCGAAAAGGGGGTTCAAAGCCCCATCCCCCTCCGACCCCCCAGTCTCCTACTCCCATGAATTCAGTAGCTATCAAAATTTAATATCCTAAAACCTATTAGAAGTATCCAACAATATTATTTAGTGTAAAAGTATTTGAAACCTGTTTAAAATAATCCTAGAACCTGTATAAAAGACTGAAAGTGTCTTTAATCTATTAAAGTATCCTAAAACTTATTTAAAGTATCCTAAAACCTGTTTAAAGTAACCTACACCCTTTTAAGAAGTATACTGAAACCTGTATGAAATATCCAAAAACCTGTTAGTTCTTAACCTTTCTAATAAAATAATAAAATGGTGTAGCTATATTAAATACTACTGTAATAAACACCATTGTTTGATACAGAAATACAGCTATAAATGTAAGCATGAATATTGACCAGTAATCCTGCTTTTTCCGCATCACAGAAGCATACATTAAAAATTAAATCGTAATAAATTAAATCTTGATGTTTGGATGTACAAAGGATATAATTATTAACTATATATTCTACTATATTCTATTAGCTATATTATAACCTCCTTGGGATGTACAATATCAGCAATGTTCTACGGGGCTATTTTGATTTAGTTTTACATTGTGATTAATAAATATGTAGTTATGTATGTATATACAATGACATCACAGAATGAATGATGCAATTTAATACGCAATTGTTATGTATAAATAACTTCTAGATCCATAAAATCATTGCATGTAGAAACTGACATTAATATCAATTACTATTATGATATTTTAATATATTTTAATAGTATAAATAAGAAACACTTATTGTTTTTATTTAAGTTAATTTATTATTGAGATGAACAAAGTAGGCTTGAAACTTATCTCACAGGTCTGTGAATTATTTTTGCCATAGATAGTAACGTTTAACGTTGAATCAGAAGCACAAGGAAACCTCTTTAAGACAGCACTACATTCTCGTAGCAACCGTAGCGATGATGATCTCAAATTTTAATATAGCTTTTACTCAACAGTATGGCTCAGTGGTTAGCGCGTCGGCCAGTTTGTGTCGACTGTTGTGCATGAGGTCCGGGTTTCGATTGCCGGTCGAGTCAGTCAACGAGTAAACTCTCGGATGTGCACGGGCCAACCAAGCCCACCATCCCTTCGTGGGTCGGATAATTGGGAGCAAATAGTACGTAGTAGGCGACTACTTCCGAAGATTGCGAAGGTTACAACAGGTCTGTTGTATATGATCCAATTATCAAATTTGACTATATAGAGTGGGGCTGGCGACCTAAGTCAGATTAATGACTATGTCACCTGTGCGCTGCAATCGCTCGGGATCGGGATCAGCTCTGCGCCTACGTTTGGTAACGAATATGGCACACAACCTTTACCTTTTTATTCAACATAGTACCCAGCAGTTAAGTACTGCAGTAGCAGTACAGATATAGTTTTGCCAGGGTGATATTAACAGATATGAACCGGTTGTCAAAAAGTGCCTGAAATTGAAGAATTATCTCTCAAAAAGTTCTTTTAATTTAATTTTAGAATACAAGATAAATTTTAATGTAAGATTCCTTCATCAAGCTGCTTTACTCTCCATTGCCACGAGCAGCACATTTACCATGACTCCCTCTTGACGGCTGCTGTACCTAGCCAATTCGGAAGCGAATACCGGCTTTCTGGCGGGTGCAGAAGCGTAGGATAAGTGAATAATCTTCGTTTCTTTGTCACGGTTGGATGGTCTTGTCGAGCATGCTTACCGGATCAGGAGTAAGTCACGGTTTCGAGTTCAAGCGGGGTCCATCTCTGACAAGCCTGGTTTGATAAGAAGCACTGTTATATTGTCATTGATATTTAGGAACAGAGAAGTTAAGTGTATATGAGGATAGGAGATTAGGGCTGTATATAATTTGATTGTTACACTGGTCGCCCGTTGTATTGTGTTCTAGTGTGATGTAGTGACATTACAATGTAATATATACTGTAATTCTGTCTCGCTCACTGTACAGGGTGGGGCAAAAAAACACTCCCTTGCGAAATCTCAATAACTTGATCAAAACTCAAGATATAATAAAAATATTTTCAGGATATCTAGAGGAAGTTTTTTGACATCTAACCTTCAAATTTGGTCAAATTATATTTTTTAATAAAAAAGTTACGGAGCTTCTACGAAAAAACAAATTAACAAGGCTTTCATTTCCTTTTTATCGAATTATGGTCTTGAAAAGGGCCGTTTATTGATGCTGACGAATAGATTTGAGTATTTAATCAGCGTGACCGACATATCTTTGAATGCATGCCTGTAGCCTCACCCGGAATTCTTGCACAGCCAGGTCGATAGCCTTTTGTGGCAAGTCTTCCCAGATTGCCTCCAGCTCAGTATTGAGTTCAACCTTGTTGGTTGGTTTCAAATGAATACTTTGGACCGCTGAAGCATAGCGCCCCAGACGTGGTAGTTGAGAGGATTGAGGTCAGGTGAGTCTGGTGGCCACCCTTCTTGACGAACTCTGGACTATGTTGCTCAATCCATTCTTGTGCCACAGCTATTTGAATAAGCTTTGTTAATTTGTTTTTGTTCGATTTCTTCGTAGAAACTCTGTAATTATTTTATTTACAAGTATTTTTCGATCAAATTTGGATGTAACTTTTTTAATTTACATATATTTTTCGATCAAATTTGGAAGTTAGATGTCAAGAAACCTCCTCTAGATATCCTGAAAATATTTTTACGAAATCTTTGGTTTTAAAAAAAAGTTATTGAGATTTCGTTAGGGGGTGTTATTTTGCTCCACCCTGAAGATCACACATATTGAACGTTATCGACCCTGACATCGCCTTTGAATGGATTCGATACCCGACGTTGAATCCAATGACCACCTATCCAATGACCACCTATCTGACGACCACCTATCCAAATGACCACCTATCTGACGACCACCTAGCTGATGACTACCTACCTGATGACCACCTCTGATGACTACCTATCTGATGACCACCTATCTGACGACCACCTATCTGATGATCACCTATCTTACGACCACCTATCTGATGACCACTTATCTGATGACCACCTATCTGATGACCACCTATGACCGCTGGAGTCAATACACTGACTGCTGCTATTATAGCAATGG
>JAQFZF010004358.1:0-10622 GCA_034695365.1 Enchytraeus norvegicus
CAAAATTTCATTGATTTCTGATGAGTAGTTTTAAAGTTATTAAGGAATGGTCAATACTTTCGGATCACCCCTCGTAATTAACTATATGACATAGAAATAATGAGTATATCATATGTTAGATATACTGTAGTAGGCCTATATCATATCAAGGCAACTTCATATTTTAATTAATATTACTGACTTATAACGTTTAATATTGTAGGCCTCATCATGTCCAGGCATCTTTATACTTTATTAGGTTATATAAACAAAGTTATATAAAATAAAATACACATGCTTCTGAATACACAAGTACCCGATAATATAATTGGCCGATATAATAGTGAAAGTTGATAGAAAATGAAACTTTCATTTTATTTTAATGAAAATAACTAGAAAATTCAGAGAAATAACAGTGGTATAGCTAGCTACTAATCTATGAAATGATTTCTTGAAAAAAGTAATATCAATAGGTTGAAGAGGCCTATATCGCGCCTTATTGATGAAGTATGAACTATCAGTTATTTAAATACAGAAACAAAATATATACATACGTCGTCAGAATTGTCGATACGAATGAGGTCTGCATTATCATCTGAACTTGAGTCGCCGATCGATATCGGAGAACTGTCAAAGAAAAAATAAGAAATGTTACCCTAATAATAACATTAACTAGATTTTCTTTTAATCTTAGAAATTAATAGAGTCTAATACTTAATAATATAATTATGTTACTAATAGGTAAAAGACACTTTTGTTACAACAAACGAGTTTGATACAAGCACTAAATATTTGTAATAACCGGCATCAGAATAGATAATACAATATAGTTAAGTTATCTAATTAGACTAGATATAGTAATTTAATAGTTTAATTCTAAATCTACAAATTAATAATTGATTATTATACAAGTTTTCAATATTTCTGCATTTGATATGCATTGTCAACACAAAATCCTTACAGATCTTTAAACACTTCAGTGTCAGTCAATTTAGTGCCATTAATTTTCTGTAAAGTTTAAGAAAACAAAGCAAAGCAAACATGTACCTGCTTCTATTTAAATTTTCTACTCTTGGTTGAGGTGAAGGCTGAGGTCGATATTGAGAGAGTCTCCTTTGAGCAGTTTCAGTTGACGATCTGAAAATATAAATAAATGTTATATATTAAAGTACATATCTTACAATAATTATCAATCAAATTAATTTATAGAGTGAGATATCTATAGACTTAACTTGGCATCTTCTGTTTTGAAAGATTGTAAACATTCAGATAATTTAAGCAGCTGCTCACATACGTGACAATAATCACCGCATATTAAAAAAAATTCAAAGGGCCACACAGCTGGCTGCTAGTCTACAAATATTTCTGATATTCTAGAAATTGGCTAGACTCGATAATAATATGAAAACTATAACGTATATGTTAAATACATCGTATTACCCAGAGGAAGTAAGAAGACTTAAAGCCGTATGTCAAATGAGCTGCTACTCGAATATCTAGCAGCTGCTCCAAATCACGCGCTGATTGATCAGATTTCAAATTTTAATTCTATTGAAAGGTTTATTATCTGAATTTCTCATCGGTTGAGTGAACAGACTAAACTTGATAACTGTAGGCCCTTCCTAGGCTTATTTTCTAAATATCATGCTGTCAGTGTTTGTTACTTCAAATTCATACGTATAGGTCTGTAGGCCAATATTAATTTTATGGATATAGGTCTTCAGTAATAATATAGGTCTAATACTAAATGTAAATAATATAGGCCTAGCAGTAAATGTAATAGAAATTAATAAAATAATATAGGCTTAATATGTGTTGAAACATTAGCCTACATTTCATTTTAAAAGAAGTTAATAATTGAACTACTTTTAAAAAGTAGTTGAAATGTAAACTGTTCTTCTATTTAATTAAATATTAAAAGCTAAACTGCTTTCTAAGTTTTAAAATTTGTTAGTAAGGACAACTTTTTTAATCAAGTTCCCATCCCTGGTCACAGATAATTATAGGCCTTTTGTATTATGGTTTTGGTTGCTATAGCAACTAACACTTGATCAAAGTTAAAGTGCCTCATTGAGTCAATTATATATAGTGGCTGATCCGAGGATTCTTGAGGGCGCGAACCAATCTTTTTTTACATAGTCCCTACACCTGTACATATGTCATTGAGGGGCCAGGTTAAATAGAGGTCGATCGAGATTGAGGAGGGTCCCAAATTGCTATTTTAATGGGTACAATTGTTGTTAGAATTATTAGCTTACTATTATTATATTTTAGACCCCCCTCACCCCCATTCGATTGAGGAGGTGAGCGGCCACAAATCCAAGCCTGGACCTATTTTCATTACGGTTTTGGCTGCACTAACAACTAACACTCAATCGAGATTTAAGGGCTTCGCTGTCATTAATAGCCTAAAGGTAGAAGTAAGAGCACAACCTAGAATAGTTTTAGATAGACCTAGTACTTAAAGCTATTGGTCTTGCTCTTGCTTTGGGTGAACAATATAAATCATAGTTGTGAACTTGTGAAATATGGCAATTTAGAAATAAAATACAGCTAAATACATGTATGTTTGCAGAAATATAAAATACATAAAATATGTGAAACACAGCAAAGTATAAATAAAATACAATCAAATGGATGCATTTGTATATAATAATAAAAAATACATAAATACGTATTTCACAACTATGATATAAATTTTCAGTCATCTCCTCAAGCTTCGCTAGACAAGAAGTAGGCCTATATTCCTAATTTAGTATATTATATAGAAATGTTACAAAGTGTGGTAGAATTGATTGTTCTCCATTTATAATTTTTTTACAAGGATTGGTGCACTAGTTATGATTTAGTTGCAAATATAAATCAGAGTATAACTAATAAAAGACACAGTGTATATTCGTTAATTGAATCAATCTGCCAACCACAAAATGTTACAGCGTAGCATAACTAAGTAGTATAATTAGTGATTATCCGACAACCGCAGACTGTTACAGAGCAACTGGTGCACAGTCCCCCCTAATATGAGTTTATTTCGCACAAAGGCAAACGACAGCATAATAAAACCCACACCAAATAGCACTTAATAGTATTAAGCATCCTAAAATTAAATCAGTTCAATACAAAAATCATCAGTACTTGACAAACAGAGTGTCAATAAAAATTATTGTTATAAAAGTACATAAGACAATATAAAATCCAATAAAGACTACATGTATGGATTGTAGGCCTACATTAACATGTAAGAATGAGGGAATTGACAGTTCAAAGTTTATGTAGATTGTAAGAAGAAAGTATATAGGCTACACTTGCTTTCTGCAAAACACAATTGAAGTTCATTGAATCGGACGGAATTCCTACGCCAGAACATATAAAGAAACTCCTGGGAAGAATTATTCATTTAATAGTCCAAAAGCACTCTATGTACGGGGTCAGGCTATGTTAACAGCCCTTGTGTTGTCACGGTTGCATTTTAGCATACCACCTTGCATAGATCATCAGATTATAATTAACAATGGAATTTATAGGTCTATTACGAATGCAGTGCTCAACTAGGTTGATCCTTGACTCGCTCCTCTGTAGATGCAAAGACGCTGAGGAGGAAAATGAGAGAGTTGCCAATAAGTCACTGTCTTATCATTGTACCCAGGGTCTGTCTGTCAGACTCTGGTCTAAGCGCTGTCACAGCTGGACTATGGTGTGTCACTCTAGACTCACCTCTCAATAAAGCAGATCTATGCCAGTCCTGACCGAATGGTTGTGGTTGCGGATAATTGTATCAGATATTTTATTGCACTGTGTAATATAATGTGTATCAGACAATCATCAGGTTAAGTGGAATGAGATGATCAGGGCTGTGGACTAATTTACTATTTACTGAACGGACAGAAATAGTTCTACCAGTACCAGAGTGAGGGTCTGTATCACTGTTTAGACATGTCATCCGTTATTAGTCAGCAGATCTCACTGCTTGCAAAATTTTCATGAATAGCATAGTGTACGTTGATTTGTTTGTTAGGTTTTATTTCACTTACTTATGAATAAACAACTTAGTTAAAGAATATTAATAAGTTTAAAAGTTTAAAGAAACAGTTAAGCTTAATTCAACTTACCTAGATAAAGATCGAAATTTCTGGTTGCGATGCTTGGAATGTTTTGATTTGCTCTTGTGTTTCTTTGAAGGTCGTTCAATGCTGGATGATCTACGTAGATTGCTCGCAGAATGAGTAGATAAAGAAAGAGATGACGTGGATTGATATGCTGAAGGCTTTAACTGTTCTTTTGTTTTCCCACGTGTAGACGTCTTGTGTTCACTAGACCCGATATCAACATACGAATCTGCATCCAGATGTCGCTTCCTGTTAGATGAACCATCGTCTTCATATAGTTTTTTCCTGGATATACTATCATATAAGTAAGTTTCATGCCGATGCCGCGAATGTTTGGACTTGTCATCCATCAGATAAGCAGGGTTGTGAAGCTTTTTAGACGAAGCACCATCCACAGAGTAACCAGAATCATAATTACGATGCTTCTTAGATGAACTATCTTGTATTTTTTGATCTACATAATAGCGAATCTTCTTATCACCTAATTGTTGATCAACAATATATCCGCTCTTTTTGGATGGCCGATCATCTACATGATTTTCAACATAATAACCGCTCTTCTTAGATGAACTTTCAGCCATTTGAAAGGTATCAGCATCGCTACGATGTTTCTTAGAAGAACCATTGTCCTTATATGTGTCAACGGGATACTGTTGTTTCTTGTGATGAGATTTAGATTGACTCTCTACTTCACCTGGAGATGTTGACCTGCGAGACCTGAAACAGTTCAGTAAATGACAGACAACTAAATATTTAATGGCTAAAGCCGTATTTAACGTCAGTACCGCGACCGGAGGCTACATCAGTGACGTGTGAGCCCTGGAACTCGAACCGTGCACCTATAGAACCTGAGTCGAATGCTCAATTAAAGAAGTTTACATACAAATTATATATTAGTCTTGTAGCGTGCATACAGATGATTTAGGTAAAAATTGTCATATGAAACATTTGAAATACCTAGAAGCTAAGATATAGTATTAGTATAAATTTATTTTTATTATTAACATATTAATTACAGCCTACAGATACCATCTAGGAAACAAAAGTGCAGCAGGTGCATTAAAAGTTTATTCTGTATAAAATAAAATACTATAGATACAGTTATAATTACACATCAAATATATACGCAAATTGATTTAACAATTTTCTTAAGAAGAATAAATCCAGATTATTAAAATATTAGGGGGTCTTAAATTGTGAAAAAAAAAACAGGGGGTAAAAAATTTGTAGACCCTTCTATTTTTGTTTAGCGGATCAAGCGAAAAAAAACTGCTCCACCTAGAGGGGGCATAAAAATCATCATACTCTCAACAATGTCAACATTGACGTATAGTATACAAGTCTATAGATTGAGATATCAAAACTTATTTGTTAACAAAAATAATCTCAAATTTTGGTGGATCATAAGATGAGCTAGTACCCCCAGTTCAAGCGTGGGTGGGTGAACTACTATAACAAGTTTATACCTGTGTTTAGAGGTAGAATGTCGTGAGTCTGAATGCTCATGCTTTCTCTTCTTGTGCTTTGTAACATCACTTCTATCTTTAGATCTCTTTCTCTTATGTTTCGATGACTTGGAATGTGTCCGAGAAGCCTTTGAATGATGTTTAGATGATCGTGAAGTTGATTCGACATCTTCTCTCACCACCTCATTATCATCCTCTAGTTCAATGACATCAGGCACTTCAGATGTTCTGCTGCTCGGCTCAACAGATCTATTCGGTGACGTCTCTGACGCAATGTTCTCCACTGCGCCATCAGCGGTTGATGTGACGCTGGCTGGACTGGCGCAGGATAAGAGAGGTGTGGAGGAGCGGCTCTGTGCTCCATCTAATCAATCAAACATCTAGTTATTATAGTACTATCTCTGACAAAATATTAATGATGCAAAAATAAAAAGCAAGAACTTAGTATTTGATAATCAGTATATTTCTTGACTTATTCTCATAATCTTAATTTGGCACGGTGCTAAATTCTGCCATAGTGTTATGGAATTTGTGACAAGTGTGGTTCGAGAGTTTACATATAAAGATTGATATGGAATTGATTGATATTATAAAATATATTACATTTATTTAAATGAAATGGTGCTTAGATTCATATTTTGGGAAAAAATTATTTGTTTTAAAATTTGTATTTTAATCTTACATAAATCATAAAACGTTAATTTAGTTCAATTAAAACTCAGGTGTAATTTCAAGAATGCACATCCATAACTTAAAAGTAAATTAGAACTTTCATGCAAAGTATCAGAAGAATTACCATTAGATGTTCCTATCCCTGGAGACAAAGGTTTATCACTCGCAGAAGAATTACGAAGAATACTGGCAAATAGAGCAGCTTTCTTCTTTCGCTCAAGCTGTCGCTGAAATTCTGCAGCCGATTGATTCTCAGGACCAACGAGCTTCTCATCTGAAACAGCAGATCATAATGATAATGCACCATGATAGAGGAAGATAGTTTTTTATATAATAATAATATACTAGACATAATTTATATACTAACAACATAAATTTATAATACTTCTAAATTATGACATCGATGGTGAAGTCCAGGCTGTGACACAGGCTGTAGCATTTGGTCAAGAGGCTACTTGACTTTCCAATGTTCAATATATAGAAGTTAAAGTTAATTTTTGTCATTCGATGCTATGAACATTAACTTAATAAATGAAATACAAGTATATACATTGAAGTATATACATTTATACTGAAGTCACACTAATAATAATAGAAATTGACACAAAGGCATATGGGGTAATGACACAAAGTGATTGAAAGTTGTGTCGATTCAAATCTCAGGTCAGTCAACAAATAATTGCCTCAGTCTCATTGGCATGGATGTGTAATCGGTATCAGTACTAGCTGCCATTGGCACTATCTACGGCTAAAAGAGACTAATCAGCGGCTGCAGCAAAATCAAGTAACTTCCGAGTTAATAGTACATGTGCGACTGTCATGTTCTGATAAAAACAAATAAATAAACTAACCCGGTTTGTTCAGATCAGGAGGTCTATTGGCAGGTCCAAACAATGCAGGTAGTTTAGTTGGTCCAACGAGTGTGGGTGGTTTGGTAGGTCCGATTAACACAGGCGGTTTAACAGGTCCAACTAACATGGGTGGCTTGATGGGTCCTAGAGGTGCTTTTACAGCATTGACTGACGGTGGCCTGGGAGGTGTACGAGAGTTCTGAGCAGATGGCGCTTCTGAAGACTTTGATTTACCATTTCTTGTTTCTCTCTCATCATCTGATGAACTTGAACTGGTTGAATCATCATCTAGCATGTACAGAATGGAAGATATATCAATCAATCAATTAATAGCAGTTTGTTATAAAGTGCACTATTAAAGTATTAAGGAAATATCAGGACGGCACTGAAACATGTAACCTAATATGTATAAAGTTAGAATTTATTATCAAGTGAATATTTATATCGATCCGTAAGTAAAAATAGATAAATTACTCAAAAATGTACTATGAAGTTCGCATCATTTTACAAGATAACTTATTATATATAAATTATATAAAAAGTACCCACGATGGATCGGACAACTGAGACAAGACCAACCAAACGCTGCACAGTGCACAGGTTTCGTAGAGATCAACTTATGCAGTAACTAAAGAAGGCCATAAAAACTACCCAAGAAGTCATAATTTTCCGTGAATTAATGCAAAATTTATGTTGTGTAATAAAGGCAAAACCTTGTGAAGGTATCGACTTTGTTTGCTTGATCAATGGTGTGTTCATTAATGAGCTATAATGCAGACTGTGTAGGAATTAGTGCTTGGACCTGCCGCTTGGAAGAGTACAGGATAGACAACTACTAGAAAGTTAATATAGATTACAGCATAGAAATACTAATATATATACACTAATAATAATAATAATAATAATAATAATAAAGATTTAACGTCCATTTCCTCATCCAGGGATGATGTCAGGGACGTCATACATACAGGGACGTCATACATACAGGGACGTCATATATAGGGACGTCATACATACAGGGACGTCATATATAGGGATGTCATACATACAGGGACGTCATATATAGGGACGTCGGGGATGTACAATAGAAAGGTAGAACTTGTGTCGTTGGATACCGTAGACGGTAACACACTTGCTCGATAAAGAGGATGTCACGAGTTGTAGTCCCAGCCGGGTCCGTCTCTGACAGTATCCTTCTATACGGACACAGACGTTATACTCAAATTTAGCTTTAATACGATATCGTTTTAAATATATGTTTAAAGCAGTTTTATCACACATTTTTTGGTTGCCATTGAAAATTAATATATTCTGCAATATTTGTTGCCTTATATCTACAATTCTACATCCTCATTGTTGATAGCATGACAGAGTGTAATGTTATAATTATCTGGATAATTGGTTGGGGTTTATTGATCTTGCGTCTAATGAGCTAATTGCGTTTTCTTTGTCTTCGAGGCCTCTACTTTCGAGATTATCATGCACGGAATAGCGCAAGTGTGAGCTCAAAGTGCCAAAGAGTGCAAAGTATTTCTGGCCATTGTTTTTCAAAATTTATTAAGGTTGTAAAGGTTTTTTATATAGGTTAATTAATAAAGGTTTTGAAGGTAAATCGTCCATTTTCACATCCTGTAATTAAGTCAAGGATAGCCTCACTGATTATGTAGGAATAGTAAAACCATAGAAGTACTAATATATACATATATTTGTATAGATTAGTACTTCAATGGGTAAAACTTTCTGAGACCCAAACATTTCAACGGTTTTACTAGAAATGATTATAGTGCTTAGAGTTTTACTATAAAAAGACCCTCATTGATTTGATTGGTTGATTAAAGCTTGTTTGGGTATATTTTTATCTTCCTTTTTTCCACACACATGCCAACGGTCATGGCAAAAAATGCAATACAAGATTTCCTTTCTTAGTTGCTGTTTTGGGAAATTTTATATTTTTGCTCTCTCTATGATTAGACCTGCTAGTTGCAACTTACGTTATTAGCAGTTTGTTATAATGATAGTTATAATAATGCATTTTTAACATCCGTTTCCTCATCCACAGATGATGTCAGGGACGTCAATGTTGTTGTGTTCAACTCTCACTTTGATGATCCTTCGGGCTAAGGATGATAAAATAGTGATTGATCAATCAATCAATCAATGAGGATCTAACGTCGTGTTCCTAGCCCAAAGGCGATGTCAGGAACGTCTCAGAATGTTCTACTACAGACTGCATCCAATCACCAGAATACTACTGCAAATGCACAAGCCGAAAGAGAAAAATAAGTCATTGATTGACTGCCTGATTTAAGATTTTTGTGTTATTAAACAGTGTACAATTTCTTAGTCAAAGTAATTTTTGTTTGCACTTTATAGAGCGCATATATGTAGTTTATTTATTTTTTACTTGTTTGATGGTATTTTGTACAGTCTTTACTAAGCAGTGTAATATTTCTAAGTCAACTTAATTTGATAAAATCTGATTTCCTACATTGTTGATGTTATAATTGTGTTATTATGATGATTTAACAAAACACACACCACTCTCACTGCATGATCTGTGGAGCAATCCTGCGAGGCGGCGGAGCTGCTGGAGACCTGGCTGCGGGCGCTATCTAGCCCCTCCCCAGATGTGGGGATTTTAGAAAGCCAGGACGGCGGCTCAACCCCTTGGGTGGCGAACAACTGTAATTATGATTTCTTCATTCAATTTGTAATAATAACAATTAAGGTTTAACGTCCGTTTCCTCATCCAGGGATGATGTCAGGGACGTTATACAATATTAAGGTGAACCGGTTTTTGCTGATATGTATGGCATTTTGATGTCGCTGACATCATCCCTGGATGAAGAAACGTACGTAAACTTCTATATAATTATTATTATTATTCAACTATACAATGCCGAGATAATTAACGTCCGTTTCCCACCAGAACTTCTGAAGGCGATGTCAGGGACGTAGGCCTGTGCAGTGGTTACATTTGAAATCGAGAGGCCCTGGAACGCTAGTGCCATTTTTTTCTTGGTCCCGGAACGGCGTTCCGCCGCGTTTCGCCTCAATTTAACCCCTGGACTTATATCAGGATGTATTTCGTACATTGATTCTTGAAGAAAATCACACCTGGTGCTTGCATCCTCCATCCTATCAAATTCACTCTGCTAGCCTCATGTTTATGTCTCGGCTGGATAGCGTAGTCTGTGACACGCTTGCACGATAGGCAGGATATCACTGGTTCGAGTGAATCGAGTCCCAGCTGGGTCCGTCTCTGGTAGTATCCTTCGATACGAAACAGACGTTAAACTTAGCTCAACGTATTTATAGCTATTATTTGGTATTAGGTTCAATGTGTTCACAGAATTATCACTTTAATAAGCTGTCAATTTCTAATTTTTTATTTGATATTATAATTAATTAATTTCTGTGGCCCTCCAGCAGTATAACGCTGTATGCTTCCGGGGCACCTTTGAGTGTCACACCTGATATCGTCTTTAGATGATGAACCGGACGCTGGGACGTTGGTTAGAATTGATTGATTAATCGACTCTAACATT
>JAQFZF010004359.1:0-10620 GCA_034695365.1 Enchytraeus norvegicus
CCAGTCTCTCTCCTGTCCCACATTATATTGATTGAGTGAGTGATTGATTGATTGTGTGAGTGAGAGAGAGAGAGAGAAAGAGAGAGAGAGATTTATACCTTAACAAGCAGCACAAGATCAGGACGAGTTAGAGTGATGAACTGTTTACTACAATTGATGACCAGCACAGTTACCCCCTTGTACACAGCCAGTCTCTCTCCTGTCCCACATTCACCTGGCATTAGATGACTGCCTACAGTTACTCTTGAATCTGACACACTGCCTATCATCTTCAATTTCTGTTCAAGTAGCAACCAACCAAGCAGCTATGATATCTGGCTTAACTAAGTCTCAGAAGCTTTCATGAACAGTGAAGAAAAACAGTAGCCTAATCTGCCGTAGACCACAACAGATGTGGCAGAACCTCTGTCACATCGGCGGGTTCTGGAAAATGGATAGAGAATTGAACCCACCGACAACTGCGCATGTTCGTTTTATGGACCAATTATTTGATAAAATTCCAGATTTGCAGAGGTCGAGGTTGCCACACCGGTTGTGGGTTTTTGCTACATGGCTACTTGACTCTTCATTGTCAATTTAGCGCTATTGTGGCATTTTGCATAGAGCAGCGATTCATAACTGTATTCATTATTATCGGTACATCGATGACAGACCAGTCTACAAATAATTCCACCCCTTGGTTCGGGTGCGTAGGCCTACCAGTGCCTGGTATAGATTAATCGGATATATGCGCTTGCTGCCTTCGTGCGCTTATCAAATTCAGAGATGCGATCAGACAATTTGACGGAGTAACACAAATTTGCGCGGTATATTATAAAACTGCCAAAACCAGATACTAAGAAAGGAAACACTTTAGACACCTGCGGCTGTCATGTGTGAAATTAAAAAAGAGAAAGAGGAAAATAGAGATAGATTTGGATACTTGAAGGTCAAGTTACTTTATGCTGAAAGTGATTCCAAGAACAGCGTTTATGCCTATTCACTCATATTTACACAGATACATGTACATGTACATGAGATCAGGAAAGCAAAATTGGTCTAAAATAATTGCATGTATCTGGAATGCATCTGAATTCAAGAGAGTCCACAAATAATTACTTATTTTATTAATTATTTATTAATAATTATTATTGTAACTGTAGAAAATTGCTAAATAATGGCAATGTTAACGATCTTCCTCATTAACTATACGCGATAATTAGTTGTATACTACGTTAGGTGCAAAAGGCGTATAATGTTGCAAATTTGTAAGAGAGTTTTTAATCGAAATGATAGTACAAATCCACGTGCATGTGGTCTTACAATAATTACGGTTTAGATTTGCCTATCATTAATAGTCATGTAGTTCAATCTAGTTTAGTAGGCTGGTATTTCCCTACTCATTAATTTGTAAGTATATTGAAATAAACGCTAACTTATGTGAGAAGCATAGATCTATGATTATTATTAAAGCAGTGGGTCAATTTTATATTAGAAATATGATAGCGTGGTATATTACTGGACTATATATTACATGTACATACTGTTCTTATATGGTATTGTATTTGTAATTTTAATATCCTGATATTTAATACAAAATAACTGCTCTAGATTCAGGGGTGGCCAACTTTAAAGATTTGCGGGCCGCAGAAATCATTTTTTGGCTCGCGAGCCGCATATTTATTTTTGACTGTTGATTATTGAAGAGTAGCAAATCGTATTGACTCAATATATCAATCAATACCAGGGGTTTAACGTTCGTTTCACTGTCTTAAGAAATTGTCAGGGTCTCTGTGTATGGGAAGTTTACTTTCTATCTGTTCCATCTAGCAAAATTTCACATGTAGATCTCACATTGTGTGAGATTTTCTAGCGTATGCACTGTGCAGTGCCTAGCAGATTGCTTATTTTTCTAATTCCATGAGATTAACTCTTATAAATATATTAAATAATTATTATTTATGATTTTAGATTTTTTTAATTGCACCTTTTTTAGATTACACTTATTTGAAATTAAAATTACCTTGTTACCTGATTACCTAGTGCTGTCAGGTCGTAACTAGACCTCTGCAGATTGTGCTCACATATGACCTCCACTTTCCCCTATCATCAGTCATAAACATCAAATCTTCTAACTTTTTCTCTGTCAAAGCTACAACTTCATCCAACCACCTTATTCTTCGTATACCTCATCTTCTTTGTCCTTCTCCCATTCCAAACATAATTAATTTTTCTAATCCATTAGCTCTTACTACATGACCAAAGTATCTGAGTTTTAACTCCGACATTTTATGTTCCATGTGCTCCTCTATAATTATGTGGTTCATTTCTTACAGACTCGTTTGTGCATTTTTCAGTCCATGGAATTCGTAGCAATCTTCTCCAACACCAATTCTCAATGGCTTCAATACTTCTTCTATCTTTCACTCTCATTGTCCAAGACCCGCAGCTGTAAAGGACGACTGGAAATACATGTAAGAGCTTTAACTAATCTCACTTTAGTTTTCCTAAAGAAATGTCTCTATCTTTCAAACCTTATACAACCCTTTCATAGATACTTTACCCAATATCGTTCTTCTTATTATCTCTTCCGAGCAATATCCATCATCAGAAATTGTTTATCCCAGAATATTGAAACTGTGCACTACTTCAATATCTTCCCCATCAACAGAGAAGGAGTCTTCTTCTTGTTTACAATTTAGATAAAGTCCAAACAATTAAAATTACCTATCAATACTTTTAATAATTGTAATCATTTAATTTAATTATAAATGAGCAATTGAGCATGCGTTGGGTTCAATTAATTATGCTTCCATAGTTGCATGATAATCACGAAGCCGTGTTTTACAATTGTAGATCTATCTATCCAGTGCTCTGCCACGTGGCAGGTCCAAGGCAAAAATTCATACACATAATCAACTATCTCGCTCTTAAATGAGCACACCATCGACCAACCAAATAAGTCTGTCTCATCACAAAGGCTTTGCCTTTCCACACCTAAAATGATGCCTTTGTTCAAGGAAAATATAGGTTTCTGAGGTGGTTCTCTATTGCCTTCCTCAGTATCTGCGTTAAACGGCTCTTACGAAAGACGTGCAGTTATCGGTTGGACTATTCTCAAATATCCCGGACCCAACACGGGAACATGTAGTTACTTACAATTGTAGGTAACTTACAATATATCATCTGTAAAATTGTTACCAAATCCCTTCGCGGGCTGTACACTATGGGTCCGCGAGCGTCAGGCGGTCCGCGATTCATTGTTTGTCCACCACTGAGAGTCTAGATACTTTAAGCAAAAAATCTATTACTCTACTTTGAAAATAATATTAAGCATACTATGTTAATGACGCCGAATCTAGTCAAAATCTTCATGCTATTTTAAGCCTGAATGAGATTAGGTTACGAGTCATTGTAATAATGATTCCCTCGTATTTCTACTGTTCATACTTATGATAGGAATATTAATTAAAGAGATTCTATATTAAAAGCAATGTATTATAGCAAAATTATTATTATTAATTCTATATTGTAGCAATGTATTATAGCAATGCTTTAATGGCCGCATTAAGAGGCAATGTCCCCCCGCTCTCTCTCCCTAGATGATAAATGTATTATAATTCTAACCATTAAAATATCGATTTTAACCATTGTTCCCTCAATAAAACACTATTTAACTTAGCCCGCTCGAAAAAGTGCGTGTAGAATTAATTCCCTCCCCCCTTAACTCTTTAAAACCTCCTAGTTTCGACACTGCCTTCAATTAGCTAGATATATTTCGAGCACTGTATTCCAAAATGAATAGTGATGGCGTTCCGTATGTAATCGCAAAATGTAGTTGAGCAGATGTTCAAAAAATATAAATAATATCTTTGAAAATTCATGATATACTTAATATTTACACATCAATACAACAGCAATCGATTTGACATAGCCTACCGCAGAGCTTGTGGTGTTTGGATTTAATTCGAGATCATTGAAAACAATCTTCCAAAGCATCTGCTGAATCTTTAGTTCCATCAGACGAACTCTGAAAATAAAACATTAACATTTAACATATTTATACAAACAAATAAGTCAGAGCAAATTTTACATTAGAATAAACTAAGCATGGACAAACCATGGAGTAAGGTACGTCTCACTGGCCCAGTGGTAGCGTCGTAGGCTTTCAAACACGACGTCTGGGGTTCAACTCCCAGTAAATTCTATTAGAGAGTAAATTTCGGACGTACAAATTAGACGGTTGGTCTCTGCATAGCTCGTGAACTGGGTCTAAGACAAGCATATTATGCCTCCTGGCCCACATATCCCGTTACTATTATTTAAAATAAAAATTTGGATAAAAACGTATGATCAACAATTTCGTATGATCTTTATTGTGACATGAAATACGTGTGGCGCAACATATTCATATATTAAACTAAAGGCCCATAACATAGTACCGTCTAGGACCCTCAGAATGAATTCAGAATAAGCGTAAATGATTATTTGTTCCAAAATCGGGGTGCACGGTAGCGAGCCTCCCCAAATATGTCGTCATAGCTTCCCCTATATGTAGCTATAGCTTCCCCTATATGTCGCTATAGCTTCCCCTATATGTCGCTATAGCTTCCCCTATATGTCGCTATAGCTTCGTGAGCAATTTGTTAAATAAAGAGCGTAAACTTTCGAGGGAAGCGAGCAAAACCGTTCCTCACCCGATGACGATATCAGGGACGTCTCAAGCAGACTATGCAGCTGCAAGCAGTTCTATACCTATCTATCTAGTGCACGGCGAAATGACAGGTCCAAGGTACATATTCTGAAGCACAGTCTGCTTAGACTCTGCTATCACACTCACTAGTGAGCACTCCATCGATCATCAAGATGATCCCATCAAAAGGCTAGGCCTTTACCACACCTAAAATGTAACCTTTATATTGGGAATATATTCTGACTATTCTGACTTCCAAGATGGTTTCCTGTTGCCTTCCTCAGATTGAAGTATTTGCGTTAGTCGTCTTTTACGTAACATGTGCATATTTAAGTTGATCTATTCTCAATTTTCCCGGATCCAACACGGGATCTATACCTATACTAGTTGCCAATGCATAAACCGAAGAGAAAATGATATCCGAAACAGTGCAGGTCTATTAGACAGGGTAAATTAGAAATGAATTCTATTGAACATTCTAACCTTATAAAGTAGACGATTATTGCTAGAGCGGCCAGTGCAACGCAGCATGATAGAACCGGTATTAGAATAGTCATCGTGTAATCTGAAATTGATCAATAACAAAAACAAATAGTTAAAATATAAGGCCCACTACCGTTATACATGAAATATCCATGCGAGTGTTGTAAGAGGCGACTAACGCAGCTACCGCAGTGAAGGGCAAATGGTCTGCGCCATGACTTATGTGTACTCAACCAATAAAAATTTGGTCGGTCAAATTTCAGACTTGCAGAGGAATTGACGCGAGATACAGATATATTTCTAAAGTTGAGCAGAATTCTTTTGTAGTTCCAAGTCAGACAGAAGTAATACATCCTACAATTTAAACCATTTCAACATTTCACACTTCACATTAATACAATACCAAAAATGACATTTTATGGCGCCTCTATATACTAAGTATTTCAGAGGTACTTCTTTAAACAGTCAATAGAAAAATAGTCTAGCTTACCATAGGCCACAAAGGATATAGATTGGCCACTGCTAATCTGGAATTTGATCGACAAATTGGTCTATATAGGCTACATAAGCCATAGCTCAGTCCACTCTACTCTAATAGCATCCACGTTAGTCGCCTCTTACGAACAAGTGCAGTTTTCTGTTGGTCTAGATAATTAAATATAAATGACACAACACGGGCGACAAAAGTAATTACGATATATATTAAATCTATGATTATATTAAAATATATGATATAATACTATATTATCATGATATGGCCCTATAATAAATCTTACTTTTATAGTAAGACTTATATATATAAATATTGATTTATATATGTGACCCGCTGGTAGAAAAGGTACCATAGGTGGGGTATTGAGTTAGCAGTGTGTTGGTACTCACAATGGTATTTAGCACTAATACTGAAAATTTCAGCTTGATTGAGCTACTAGTTCGCGAGAAATTCAATTTTGAATACCAAACTATGCGAAAGTGCTATTTCGAGACATAACATTTAACTGTAACTGTAACGAAAACATTTGAGGGGGGGTAATATTTTTACCCACCCCCAAAAAAATGTGGAATTTTTTTTCAATTGTCAACGCTCATAACTTCTATGTAAATTTAAAGGTTTATTGAACAGAAATTTTGTTATGAATTTCTTTACCCCCCCCCCCCTCTCACCCCCTCTCCAAACCACCCCCCCCACAAAAAAAAAATTAAGTAATAATAATTTTTTGACAAAATAAAATGCACATTTAAAAGAAAATTGAGGGGGGGGGGCAGAGAGAGGGGGAGGGGGATAAGGGTATTTTTTAGCTTAATTACATTAATATTCTGTTGTTTCACTGTACAGCATAATGATATTGCCTTAAATATATCTACTCAACCGTAGATTGAACAAAAGGTACTTAAAGTGGGCAACATCTATTTTATAAAGATACGATGACTTTTGCATGACTAGTGTCATACTGTATGAGCATACTGGATTAACTGTGATGCAGTATATAAAACATTACCGAAATAACTCTAAATCATCCATAACATACATTATTAGGCTTAGTTTAAGCTAAAATGACAAGATTTGACAATGTATTGACTTGCACCTAAAATTTTCTACTTTGCAATATGTAATTTTATATAGAAAACTGCAGAATTTTAATAAACTGGCTAATTGAACTATGTTCTGGTTCCTCCAGTTGCTAAATGTAAACAAAACTGACAAAGAACCATAGTAAGAGTCAAATTATAATAGCTGAATAAAATCGCCCACTTATGGTACCATTTCCCTAAAGATGATTGACCTGTTAATTGAACCTGGGAGAGACCAAAAATGGCTCAAAACAGGTTTATAACATTGTACATTGTCATTACTGCGTATAGCCATCACCAACTCATTTTGCTCAATTTGACCCCTAAAGTGTTTAAATGCTTATATCTCCCAATCCAGTAATCCCACATATGGTACCTTTTCTACCAGCGGGTCACATATACATATTAATAAAGAATGATAATATAATAAGAAATAAAATTTAATAAACGGGGATTTTTCGGACGGGGATTAAGTCAAGTGGTTAGCGTGCTTGACTGAGGATCAAATGATAGCTCGAGGCGTGGGAACGATTCTCAGCTCTGTCGGCAAAATATCCCCGCAAATTTTGCACGGGTGCGTATCGGTACCTGGAAAATGGAAGTTTAATCGTGTACCTGCGCTGTTCGCCTTTAGAGCCTGTAAAGGCAAAGGTACGATTAATCATAGCCAAACTTTAAAAAAACATCAATTAACCAAGGAAACTAGCATGTGCGTTCTGTCATATGCGAAAACAGACTAATAAAAAAATAAAAATAAAATAGACAGTGACTAACTGACCGGTTTGTTTGTGAGGACACAACTCGTTAAAGAATCCACACACGGGGGAGTCAGGAGGGGGGTCTGACCTCCTCCCCCACACAACATCTGAGCGTAGTACGCCCAGTCGCTATACAAAATTGTCAATATAGCCTAGTTTATTTATTAATTTATTATTCATTCCTTTATTTTTTTCCATTTACTACAATTGTCAATATAAATTTATTTATTTATTTGTTATTCATTCCTTTTCTATTGCATTTACTACAATTTGTCAATATAAATTTATTTATTTATTTATTTATTATTCAATCCCTTATTTATTTCATTTACTACAATTGTCAATACAAATTTATTTATTTATTTATTATTCACTCCTTTATTTATTTCATTTACTACAATTTCACTGCATGCACAGAACACAATCAGACAGATAAAGTAATAATGTGCGTAGTTCAATCAAAGTACCACTGAATCAATACTGACTCCTAGTGCGGAGCTGATCCCGTTTCTAAGCACCTTCACCACACAGGTTACAATTATTGTGTGACAATTATTATTAATCATGTTTTACATAGGATAGGATCGTACGTAATAGACCTTGTATGTGCTTAAATTCACAATCTCCTGTAGCAATCGCCCGCTGAATGTTTTTGTGAGCTTCTGCCTGACGTCGCCTTCAGATGAGGAACCGGGGACGTTACATTTTCATTGATTGATTGATTTATTGACAGAGAAATGCATATGATGCTAGAAGATAATGTAAACTATGATACCTGGCCTTGCACCATGTCGATGAGTAGGTAGGGTGTGTACCCCGAGGCCCCAGGTTCAAAGCTCCACATATTCATCGGTCGATTACCATCGGCATTGTCGTTGATTAGAATGTTGCCCATCAAACCTAAAGTAATAGCCGATCTAGTGCCTTTGAATTTTGCATACAATTGATGTAACAGAAGGCCTAATAATGAGATAAGTGGGTTTGTGTGTGTTTAGCGTTTTATAAGGTCAGAAGAAGGCCTTTTCTCAAGACGGCTCAACACAATCAAGCTACCGTCTAAAAATTACTTCAAACTTAATACAGCTTTATCCCACATAACACACATCAGTATAATATTGCGCACGTAGTGGAGATTACAATTCAAAATTAGGTTCTAGCTTATAAAAGCTTCATTCCACAGGGCACACATAAATTTAGCAATGTGCACTGTTGTGCAGTGTGCACCTATACTAGTCGAATTTGTTGGTGATATTTGTTCGAGTTAAGCGACAGATATCAAATGTATTCTAGAAAACGTCACTAAAATAAAGATGGAGCGTGTAACAAAAAGGTACGGCCGACGAGCCAATATACAAATAACGGGTCTAACCAAGTTGTTTCAAATAACTGAGTTTAATTGAATTGAATTGAATTTTATTCCACACGAATCAAGTAGCAAAACATGTACTAAATAACAGAGAGTGCGGAAAGGGATACAAAGGCCCGCGGCGCTAACATGTACCCCACACATAAATCATATAACTGTAGGTCCTAGGGCCATCAGTCAAAGACATGCAGTGCATATTATATACATCAGCGTTTCTCAACCTGTGTTCCGCGGAACACTGCTGTTCCGCGGTGAGCCACCAGGTGTTCCGCGAACCAATTGTGAAAATTGTGGCATTTTTTAAGGCAACAGAAATATTTTTTGCTCATATAACCAACATACAACCCAACTTTGAGATCTGACCAGAATTGAATTGAACCAGAATCGAAATCTGAGTTTCTCCAATGAACAAGTTACAAGTCATGCAAATAGTGAATTTTGTTTAATCTCATCCTCAAAATTGTAGCATTTTTCATAAATTGTGTTCTGAGAGGGAGGCCGAACACGGGCACCTACTGCTGCACTCGGATGGCTGTCGGAGGAAAGGTTCTGAATTGGCTATTTGGATTGAGTGAACCATTGCGTAATTTTTCTTGAAAGGAAGAACATGCAGTCATCTGACTAACCATCTTTAGAATATTGACTGGCTACACGCATTGACTTATCCGGCTGATGTGTGTCTTCGAGAATTTGAATACCGTACTTTGAACTCTTCTACGCAAGGTCCACACACCCAATTCATAACTCTTACGGGGCTATGCTAAGAAGAAGAGTTTCAGTCTAATGCAGCTTTGGATTCCCATGAAAACTGAAGATACACAGTTGTCCGACAGAGCGTTACTGGCTCTTTATTCTTCGACCTCCAATCTCTGGGAGTCTGGATTATCTGCATATTTGATTAGCAAAGAAGTGTTTTCGGGCATCAATTCTCGAAAATTTATGACAAGTTTATAGGAGTTTCCACGAGATTTACGGTTAGGAAGTGTCAGGCCATAATTAGCAGGCGTACCTGCAATAAGGCCATTTAGCAGCTTGTAGAAGAAAATTATATCAAAGTGAAGTCGTCCGAGTTCAAGGCTAATCAGGTCCAAGGCCTTAAGTCTAGCGTAATAGGGAACATTTTGCAGTTCTGGAATTCTATTGGTAAATCTTCTTTGGACAGATTCCAATTGTACTATATCATGAATAGAATGCGGAGACCATATTGGAGAACAATAATCAACAATTGGCAGGATGTATGCTTTATAGGCAACAAGTCAGAGTGTCAAATCTCTCGTTACAAAAGATCTAAAAAGTAAGGCTGTCCGTTGTTTAGCAGTTGTGACAATCTTGGCAATATGTGCTGAGAATTTCAGCTTTGAATCAACTATAACTCATAGATCACGAATTTGCATGACAGTATCAATTTCAACATTATCCACAGTAGTGTAGTGATTTAATTTATTATTATTATTAAGACTAATATCCATTGTGCAGCACTTTTTAATGGAAATACCTAGCTGCCAGGATTCTGTCCATTTTGACAATCTATCTAAATTATCTTGAAAGTTTTCCAAATCTGCATTGCTCTTTGTTTCTGAATACAATTTAGCATCGTCCGCAAAATACTTCGATTTAACTGAATCATCAAAGATATTACTCAGGTCGTTTATATATATGACAAACAGAATTGGACCCAGTACACTGCCTTGAGGGACTCCGCTAATAATATTTTTAGTTTCAGATAATGTATTTTCAATTTTTACTTGTTGAGTCCTATTGCTAAGGTA
>JAQFZF010004360.1:0-10620 GCA_034695365.1 Enchytraeus norvegicus
CTGTTCAGCGCTACAATGTTATCTGCTTAAATGGCACATTTGAGGCACTCCAGAATGGTGCCAAAAATTCATCTCTTACAGTGCAGAGATATTGAGGACGGCTCAAATCCTTTCGGGTGTGAAAGAGTTGGAGAGACGCTGCGAGAAAGAGTGAGAGTGAGTTAGATCGTCAGAGAGAAAGAGTGAGACAGAGTGAGAGTTAGAGAGTCAGAGAGAAAGAGTGAGACAAAGTGAGAGTTAGAGACTCAGTGAGTACGAGAGAGAGAGAGAGTTATGGACCTTATATTTTGTTCTGTTCAGTGGTTAATTAATTAAGAAAGTATGTTTAGTTCATTTATACAATAATAAATGGTCTATTTAAATATTAAATGAATAGGCGTATAGAGAATATTAATTAAAAAGCTAACGTTAATTTAATTTTGCTAACCCACATAAATCCGGTAGCCTAAATATAACGGCACATTCTGTTTTAAAATTATTAAGAAATGATCAAGTCTTTCAGATCGCCCCTCGTATTTCATGCTTGTTCTTCATCCTTAGTTTTTGGTGGTTCTTTATATTTTATCTATGCTGGTTCCTTCTATAAAGTTCTGTGTAATTTATGCTTGTTCTTCCTCTTTCATATTTTGGTGAATCTTTATATTATATCAATGGTAGTTCTTTCTATGTCATTTATGCTCATTCTCTTCTTTCATCTGTAGGCTATTGGTTCTTTGGATAATCTGCAGTAATCACCCACTACGTTTCCAGGACCTCGCTCTCCCTATAAAAAAATTCATCTGGAACCGAAACTGGCACCATCGATATTTATTTTCTTGCTTGATTTTGATTATTGAAATTAATATGAGCTCCATTTATTAATTTAATTAATTTATTGGTTTATTTATCACATGGCACTGATTGGTTATCTCAGCGTTACCATCTCGATTTAGCATGATTGAGTATGATTTATCATGATTGCGTATGATTTAGCATGATTGGGTATGATTTAGCATGATTGAGTATGATTTAGCATGATTGAATATGATTTAGCATGATTGAGTATGATTTAGCATGATTGAGTATGATTTAGCATGATTTAGTCATGATATAGTATGATTTAGCATGATTGAGTATGATTTAGCATGATTTAGTCATGATTTAGATTTAGGGTCATTCATATAATAATTACACAAATGACCCAACATGAACCTCGCATTATTTTTCCCGTGTTGGTTCCGGGAAATTTGAGAATTTAGACCAAGAGAAAACTGCATGTGTTGTAAGAGGCGACTAACGCAGGTGCCGCAGTGAAGAGCTGATTGGTCTGGCCGTGATTTCTGTGTACTTGATCATTTGGTCGTCCAAATTCCAGATTAACAGAGGTCCTGACACATCAGTTGTGGCATATGGCAGGCTAGGTTACCTTCCACTGTTCAAAAGCGCTTCAGAAACTCAATTGAAGAGTGCGCTATGTAAACACTGCTGATTGATTGATTGATTGATTGATTATTACCTCAGATGACAATCAATTTTGTTCCTAACATCTTCAGCAGTTTACTTCTGCAAGAAAGTTGGGTTAACTTTAGCCTGCCAAGAGGGTCGCTCAGTCAAATGGACCCCCTGACACACCCAACATCGTGACACTTATTTCAATGCAGACCCAACTTACTCGAAGGACGACTTGGAATAGAGAGGAAATAAGTTTTAATCATTGAAGGCTTTCTACTTCCTATGCTGATGCGCCAATCCAATCAATGAGTGGCCTTCTTGTAGTAAATATTTTCTGGAGAAATCCTACTAATGATCAACCATATTTGAAGCTGTTCGGTGCCTGCATGTAAGAAGCCATGTGATTGGTAATTCACAGTGTTAGTAAGGTTCTGATTGGGTGGGGCTTTTGCAAAAACAAGAGCCTATTAATCTCATATATTTGTTATTATATCAGATACTCTTGTTCTGACTAATGGACTTTCACTGTTTCGGATCTCGCTTTCTCTTAGATTCATGCATTGGCAAGTGTGTTCTGTTTGTATTGTACTTATTGCAGTTGCATTGTCTGCTTGAGGCGTCCCTGACATCGCCTTCGAGTGAAAAACCGAAGCTTAAATCCTGATTGAATTGCATTGTATAGAAGGCCGATTATATTAATGTTTTGAATGTATAAATTGAAGAAAAGGACCAAGTCTTTTAGCCTGAAGTCTTTTACATCGTTTTAATAAGATGACGAGTCATGATAATTATAGCATCCCTGATTGCAATAAATACTATAGAATCGTGTGAAGCCTTAAACGCCTGATGAAGTCTTACTATTACTTCTTTCCTATTCGTCGCGATGCTTTTAAAACGTCACTTAATTTAGAAATTTCCTATTCAACAAGTGCGCTAATGTATAAATGTATCTACAGCTATTTATATTGCAGTCATAATAATTAAACTATTTTCACAACATAACCCCACACGAATCCGGCAAGATTATTTTTGTTCATGTTTACATCATCTCCGAAAGAATTTTGACGTCATTCATTAATCATTCGATTCAGGCTTTGAAACCCCTCTCATTTCTGATTACGTTAATCCATAGCACTTCCTTTCTATTAGATTCCAGGCAGTGGCGTAGCGAGGTAAAGTGTCGCCTGGGCGAATTCTTTGGTGGAGTTGATGACTTTTTTGTTTCTGCTTGCTGCGCTCGCCAGGGATATAATTTAATCACTATTTTCGAAAATGCCGACCTTTTTTCAGAGCATGCCGCCCCTAAGACAAGTGCCGCCTGTGGCTGTTCGCCCCACTCGTCCCCCCTCGCTACGCCACTTACATTCCAGGCAACAAACTGCTGCAATATGGACTATGCCTATGGCTCATTTAATTTAACTTATCCAACTGCCTTAATAATAATACTAATAATATTAAATTTTTTTATTTTTTTATATCTGTCATAGAGCAGAAATTATACAAAAAGGTTATAAGCTTAGAGACTACACTTGGATATACAATGGCAGCGCAATACAATCCTATATAATAATTCCCTTATACCGTGTGCGTTAAGCGTTACGCGTTACGTTTCTGGACAATTTGTGGATGAGACAACGCGACACGTAGCCCATTGTTGGCCTGCGGGCGAGGCTTATATTGAAGCCGTCTGAGTATTGTGGGCCGTGGCTTGACTAATTGTTGTTTCTTGGTCAGTTACTGTGTGGGCTATCGTCTGATGTGAAATGTGCTAATTGTTGGCTAATTGTTGTCTGTTTGGTGGTTCTGGGTCACTTGCTGCGTGGGTTAGATGTGCAATGTTATGTATAGAGCCTCTTTAAGGCTTTTACTACTAGTAATAATTAGATAACGATTTGGCGTTAGATTGCTCGATGTTGTCATGAATGATGGTTTTTATATGTTCTTGCTGACGTGTATGATGACGTAGCACTTGTAACGTAATGATTACGTAATGAAATGAGCATACGATGAGAAGTTGACAGATGGGCAGCATTTCTACGACTTCAGTCCGGGCATTTATTGATTCAAACGTTTCTTGGACTTCTTAACTACATCGCGCTACAGAGCTTCATCGATAGGCTTTAGGCTGGCATAGAATGTGAAGGTTTTCACAAGTAGAAACGTATTAATGCAAGATAGAATGTTCACCACACTAAAAGAAACTAAAGCTAGTTTAACGTCTGCTTTCTTATCGAGTGATGCTGTCAGAGACGGGCCTGTCTGAGACTCGAACCCGTGACGTCCTGCTTATCAAACAAGTGTCATGTTTCCGACTACTCGATCCAAATGGGACTAATACTATATTCGGCTGATTTACTATCATCGATAATTTATATACAGTAGAAATGTCTACAAGAATCCCGTAATTTTTTCACGAATGGGTAAAATTGAGATTTGAACCATCGATACGTACAAGTGTTCGTACGAGGCGAATGAAGCAGATACGCCAGATTGAGTGCGGTGACAATTTCATAGCCATGTGGAAATGATTTCTATTTTATTAAACAATTGGTCCATCAAATTCCAGAGTTGCAAATGTCTGGGTGTGACTTTTGTCTGCAAATCTAATTGACTCTCCACTGTCTATTTAGAGATATTGTGTAGGTTTGCATATAAAAGCGCGCTTCATAACAATTCTTTTGAATGATTGATTAATTGATAACTTGCAGGCTAATCATAATGGAGAGTGGATAAGTTTTGCTAGAATTCTATGTTTCTCTAATATTTATAAATTTCATCAAAATGTGGAATAAAAAGCAGTTCCAAAAACGCAGGTCGCTTGTTGAATGTTATTGTGTTACGATAGCGGGCCTAAAGTGCGAATCACCACAGACATACTCAATTCAAGAGATACTTGGGCGTTGAGTATGCTAGGAGTATAGTAAAGCGATGCTAAAGGGCAATGTGACAATGAAGTTGCAGTTAGATAATTATCGACACAACTGTTTTATGCTGGGTTTTTACTGAAGCAATAAAGTACCGTAGTCTATTTTTAGCTGATCTTGAGTGTTGCAGAAGACAATATAATACAACTGTATAGTCTAAAACCAGGGCGATTTTTCTCCTTTTCGTAAAATTAATGTTAAATGACTTTATGACTTGTTTTCACAGATATCCGAACAAAACGTTGCAGTGTTTAGTAGAATTGGCTGCAGTGCACGAACTACGTCTCTCCCCCAAATAGCCTCGACGGCCAAGATTTAAGGAGTTCAGGGGGCCAGACCCCTTAAAAAGAATCAAATTCGTTGTTAAATCTTATGTTTTTCGGATCCACCTACGGGGGGGGGGGGGGAGGGCGGGAGCAGTGTCGAAACTACTGGAGGCAGTGGAGGCAGTCGCCTCCGGGCGCCAGGGTAAGAGGAGGCGCCTGGCGGCTTGGCAACAAAAATTCACCAACTTTGAAGTCGTTTTTTTCAATTTCACCTTTTGCACTTAGCACAGTTTCCCAGACAGGGGTTCAATTCACTACGGTACATCTTTCCTTTCTTCATATTAACACACTATAATAATAATTCAACGAAATTATTATTATACTTTCTGTAAGAAACCTTTATCTTTAAACCCCCCCCTCCCCCTCCCCCCCCCGACTCTAACAAACTGAGAATTTAGTCCGATAGCTGAAAAATGGGTTAGCATTCCTTGTTGTAGAACCGTAGATTGTAACTTACAGGCATATTTCACCATAGCAATGGCTAAAAAAGGCTAAATCCCAATTTAACGTCAGCTTCATGTCCTTGCGGTCACATCACATCAGTCATGATAAGTGACCGCTTGACGCTTGACTTTAATAGCAATCTAGGAGGTGGGGTCAGTTCAATTAATTACAGGTGATAAATTTGTTAATTTGTTTCAGTTGAGTACAGATATAGTCAAAATTGGCCTAATCAATTTAAACCTAGGCCTAAATATTAGTCGCAAGTTTCTTTGATCAAAGAGAATAATGAAACAAACTTGGTCAACAAAAAATTGTTGCGCGCAGCGGCGCAAGCTTATTTGTTATATGTAAGGTGCGTCTAAATAATATCCTGCCTCCGGGCGCCTGGGGCGAAGTTACGCCACTGGGGGGGGGGGGGGGGTGCGGATTCCAAAAACATAAGCTTTTACTAAACTTAATATGATTAATTAAATCCCAATAGCTCCCCCTCCCCCATTCGCCTTGTTTAAGATTTTTTATAATTCGAGCACTGATTGGTTGTTTTCTTATACTTGTCAATTTCACAGGAATCACAGGACACTGATTACGACTTGTTGCAAATATAGAAAAGGGTTTCATTTATAAGAGGCACGTTGTAAATCAATAATGTTAGTCGAGACTTTCACGTGTTGGATTCGGAAAACTTGAGAATAGACCAAGTGAAAATTGCACATGTAAAAGCCGACTAACGCAGATATTTTCATACTGAGGATGACAACGAGAAACCACCTCGGAAGTCAGAATATATATTCCCAATAAAATTATTACGTTTTTGGTGTGGTGAAGGCATGGCCTTTTTGATGGGATCAACTCTGCTATCTCATTCACTAATGAGCACTCCGTCGATCATCAGATCGTTGGAGTGCTGATTAGTGAGCGGGATAGCAGATTGTGTTTCAGAATATGTACCTTGGACCTGTCATTTGACTGTGCACAAGAGGGAGAGAGAGAGAGAGTTCAGTATTCATCATCATCATAAATTATGATTTCTGTTGAAAATATAGGAAATGCTGTCATATATTATAGGTATATTATTTAGTATTAGTTTAGATTATATTCTATTTTGTTCTATTGTTTATTTCAGGTTATTCAACCAGAAGAAAAGTTATTTATAATCGGATTAAAATACCACAGAACAAGGAAACAACATCGGATTAAATGAGCAGTTAAATCTTGTAAGATTAAATACTGCTAGTATTCGTCTTAATAAGTCCTACACAACATAACATACACAACATAGGCCTACAGTAAATTGATTAAAACGAGAGGTTTGGCCCGAGATACGGCACTAAGTAATAATACACACAGTGAATCAGATTAAGCATGGGCATGTGAGAGGTCAGGCTGGTAAATCTACAATAACCAACAAACAACTCCCGGCCGTGTAGTGAGTGAAAATAATATATTCCCTATTATCTCATGATGTTCTGTCATTTGGTGAGCGCAAACAAATATCTCCTATTATTTTATTATCTGATGCCATCTGGAATAATGGATATCCTATTATCTCCATATAAGTTCCGACGCAGTAAAACTGACTTTTCGGCCACTTCAGTTTTGACATAGTATGTTCTAGTTCCACCTAGTATCTTCAGTTATTCTATCTAATCGATATTCTACAGGGTACTTCTAGAGATAAGCTCTAATAAGTTTAATTCCGATATTTCTGACGGTAGTTGCTGCTGGATTTTGTTGAACCACATTGAAGCGATGCCTTTTGCTTTTGAAACTTGACGCTAAACACACCCAAACCCCAGACAATCATGGATATAGCCACACCTGGTTCACCTTCCTATTTTCCACAAGGGAGAGTCACAAATGGACCACAGAGTGCGGAACAGGTGGACTATAAAAGCAGTTCCATGGAATACTGGTTCATTCTCCACGTTATCGTAGTCCCGGTTGTATTCGGAATGATTTCACTGGTCGGACTGATAGGAAATATTCTCGTAATTTACGTTATACTATCAAATTCTCGAATGAGAACGGTAATAAATCTGCTGCTATTAAATCTAGCAGTTGCTGATCTGTGTTTTGTGATTGTCGTCCCTCCATTCACAGCCCATCAGTACATTGGTAACGCTTATGGCTCACACGATTCATTCCTAGCCCCTACCGTCACTACTGGTTCCAATCAACGACTGGTCAAGAGGGATATTTCAGCTAAGACACTTGAAAATATTAAACACAAATCTCCAGTTGAAGTGATTCTGCAAACAGAACAGCCTGGTGAGTCACCAGCTGCTGAGAGCCATATGTTTGTGAATTCATTTGATTTCTCGAATCAGTTTCACTCTAAAATAGAGAACATTTTACTATCTGATGACAAAACTGTGAAAAGTATGATTGAAGAGATAGGTTTGCAGAATGAAATTCAAAACTACCATTCATTTGTTTCGTCAAGATCTAAATTAGATGGCACAACGAATTCAAACATTACTCCTTTTAGTAATGATCCGGCTAAAATCATAAATGGACATTTAAATCGTGTTTTGAGAGACACTTTTGCGTACAATCGAGAAAGTGAAGTAGACGACGATGTGATTCAGGCAAGGACGGGAGGTGGATGGAAATCAAAAACAGGCCGAAGTAGCAGCAGCGACTCACCCGCTGGAAGTGCCACGGCCGCTGCCTGTAAGCTCTTTCACTACATCGTCAACGTGACAGCCTATTGCACGGTGTACACTCTCGTTATGATAGCTGCACTGAGATATATGACCGTTGTACACAATGTTCGTACGATACGAATCCGTACACGTCGTAACGTCATCATTATAATATCCCTCTTGTGGATACTCTCTTTACTCTTCAACATCCCGGTATTGACTGTTTATGATATCGTTAAAAGAAACTCCGATTCAGTTTCAGGAGAATTGGGTCAGTTTGATCTCAATAATAGGATTGATGAGCCGCAAAAGTGTGATGTTTCGATAGAAATAGGTAAGAGACTTTTCATCAGTTTCTTTCTACTAGCCTACGTGTTTCCTCTGCTAGCCATAGCACTTTTGTCTGCTGCCATACTGCGCCATCTGGCCAAACATCGAGCTGGCTTTGAGAGAGCCTCAGTGAGATTGGATGATGAGGTAGACGCAAGATCAAGAGACGGAAGAACATGCTGGTCTAGACTCTGGCACACCCTCTGTGGCTTGTGCTGCTGTGGCTGCAGCTGCTGGGGATGTATATGTGGAAGAAATCCACGAACTGCTGGACAAGAGTTGGAGACAAACGGCGGAAGGGGAAGAGTGGGAGAAAGAGAGGAAAGGGTTAGGCTACATAAGTGCGATAGTGGAAGATCAGCAGGAGGAACGGAACGAAGAGGCAGTGAAACGGAAAGTGTCAGTGTTACACGTGGAAGAGGCTGGAACTGTTGCGGATATGATCAAACAGTTCCGCAAGAACATCAGAGGCAAGAAGATGGTTCAAGACTACGCCATCCGCAAGGAGGCAGAACGGCAGAGATGAAGAGACAAGCAAGTCGATTAATTGTCCTCGTTGTGGTCATGTTTGCCATATCCTGGCTTCCGATTAACATTCACCTACTGGTAACATTCTACATGGACATTGACACACGGGAAAATCTTCACGGCAGTGACGTCTACAAAACCTATGTCGTCATCTGCAACTGTTTAGCATACGTCAACTCCTGTGTCAACCCTTTCATTTACAGCCACGTCTCCAAGGACTTCCGAGATGCCTTCAGAGATGCTGTGGGCTGCCGGAGACGTTCAAATGTGGCCATGGAAGCCGACCAGTTGCAGATGGGGCCTCTGGACCAGAGGCGGAGGGATCGAAACGGATTGGGAGAGGACATTAGAGGTGAAACTGGTCACGTACATCTAACCCCACTTTCCCCTAATCGAGTCCAGCGTGACAAAGAAGAACAGGTAGACTGTAAACCAAGTGAACACGTAGACGGAGAGATAGAACGAAATCAAAATAGCAACAACTCAGCCGCGAAAGGAAGCGGAGGGAAAGCTAGTTCGGAGAAGAATAGTAGTAAAGAGGCGAGTAGTGATCGAGGTAGTAGTGCCACGGGTTTCTGTAATCAACTCGTGGTGGCCGATAATGATGAGTTGGATGATGGAAAAGGATTAGTTGATGTTAGAGTTGATATCGACGTCAGCCTCAGTGGTTAAAATAAAGAAGGGTTAAGCAGAAACGGTTCCTGCTTATATTATCTGTGAGGGGGGAGGGGTAATCCGAGTATTAGATAATTTCAAAAGTGGGATCGCAGACACAAGTTATCTTAAAGTAAAGCTGATAAAAAAAAGTTGTGAAGAAATGAGTCACATCTACAAGGGGGGGGGGGAGGGGAATGTTACACTTAAGCAATAGTAAACATATGGAAAAATCCTCTTCAACAATAGTAATTTGGAAAGATCTTGGGGGCAGATGAAAATTAGGGGTGGGGTCCACGTCTCCCTCGTATTAAACCGCAAAAGAAACTGAGGTAAAGGTGAGGTGTCAGTTCACTGCTGAGCGTAAGCGCGGAGCTCATCCCTCTCCTGAGCGATTGCATCCAACCGGTAATAGTTTGTGATCTGACGGTGAAGTTGCCAGAACATTGTTCACGATATTGAATCATATGACATACCTGTGTTAATCTTCGGAATCATAAGTAGCAGTCACCACTGCGTACGAATTTGTACCATTTATCAACCCAAGAGAGGATGGAGGGCTTGATAACTTGGTTAACCCTTAAAGTAAAAGTATTAAAAAACATTGTCAGCAAGTCTGCAAAATTCATTCTTTCACGCAAACTTAACTTATATGTATTTATTGTACGCTTTTATCAATGCTTTGACGCTGCTTTTCTCAATTTTCTTTGACATATTGGGCATTGCATCATACTAAAGAAACTGTGTAAAAACTTTTAAGTTTTTGTAAAGGCTTATCCTACTTAGAGGTCATGCGCAATGGGGTCTACTCCAGATCTGAGAGGTACGAATTTGTCCATTTTATCTCACGATTTCGAGTATTCTTACCTTTACACTTTGGATATTTCACACAGACGTAGGGCTAAACTCAGTTTTAAATCAAAATTTAATGTCTTTAAAAAGCATTCGATCCCTCATAATCCGGCAAATTTTGTTAAAAACAGTAGGCTTAGTTCATGTTCTACAAAGCTCACTTCTAAAAGTTAATCATTTCCCCAATTCTCCCTGGTAAATCGTTTCCTTTTTAATCCCTCCTCCCTCCCCACTGTGCGAACCACTTGGTCGATAACACCCTACAGATTAATGTCGTTGTCAGATGATAAAATTGACGTTGAACCATAATGTATTCCGGCCGTAATTTTTTGAGCTTCATGCTATGTCGTCCAATAGTAAATTCTCTTTCAAGATTATCAAATATTTATTACTAATTGTTACTTACGACTATCAAATCAAATCAAATAGCGGTTTAACGTCCGGTTCATCATCTGACGACGATATCAGGGACGTCTCAGACAGCAT
>JAQFZF010004361.1:0-10619 GCA_034695365.1 Enchytraeus norvegicus
ATTCCAAGCAAAGATAGGGCCTACACATACGAACATTTAGAGATATATAACATGGTAGCTAGAGAT
The DNA here is from genome assembly GCA_034695365.1 of Enchytraeus norvegicus. Lineage (NCBI taxonomy): Eukaryota > Metazoa > Annelida > Clitellata > Enchytraeida > Enchytraeidae > Enchytraeus > Enchytraeus norvegicus. Next base: position 67 of record JAQFZF010004361.1, read on the forward strand.
ATATAACAATACAATACAATACAGTACAATACAATACAATAGATAAACAGGCTACGACCTTCTGTACCTTATACAATACAATACAATAGATAAACAGGTTACAACCTTCTGGCCCTAATACAAAACAGTACAATGCAATATAATACAATACAATACAATACAATGCAATCTAATACAATACTATACAATACTATACTCTCTCTCTCTCTCTAGTGCACTGCCAAATGGTAGGTCCAAGGTGCATATTCTGAAACACGGTCTTCTATCTCGTACACTAATGAGCACCCCATCGATCATCAAGTTGATTCCATCAAAAAGGCCATACCTTTACCACAACTTAAATGTACCCGGTAACCAGTTTTTTGGGAATATATATTCTGAAATTCGAGGTGGTTTTCCGTTGCCTTCTTCAGTGTGAAAATATCTGCGTTAGTCGGGTTTTACGAAACATGTGCAGTTTTCAGTTGATCTATTCTCAAGCTTCTCAAGCATCTAACAAGGGAAACTATACTATACTATAGGCCTACAATACAATACAATACAATACAATACAATACAGCAGATAAACAGGTTACAACCTTCTGGACCTGCCATACAATACAATGCAAAACAGAAAATGCGATACAATAAAACATGAAATACAATACAATAGGTAACAATCTTCTGAACCGATCACATAATACAATACAATACAATGCAATACATTTTTCGTCGACTAACCAGACCAGATAATAACTGAATTGTAACCGGTAGAGTATGACTAGGAACATAAATGACTAAAATATCAGAACTTCAAAAGGCAAAACTGTTTTATATATGATATTCAATTCATAATAGATTTACTCGTGTTGGATCAGGGACACAAACGAATAAACCAATCGAAAGTTGTACCTGTTTCGTAGAAACCGATTAACGCAATCATCGAGTATAGCATTGGAAACCACCTCAGAAGCAAGCACTTCTCATTAGATAAGGTGTCACATTACGTTTGGTAAAGCTAAAGTCTTTGTGAAGGGATCGTCAACTTGTTTGGTTGATCATTGGTGCGCTCAATAATGAGTGAGAATGAGGACAGTGTATGAATTAGTACCTTGGACCTGCCGTTTTGCATAGCAATGGTTGCTAAATAGATAGATGATAGTCTGTTGATAGATCATAGTTGATAAAGATTTAGATATATGTATGCAACCGACTATTACTGTAGGCTTAAATGTGACTATTACTAGTTTTAAGACGATCGACATTTGAACGGATTGTTTTAAGTTCAATCTGATCAAAAACAAATAGCTTACTTAAATATCATGATAATTGATTGCAGAACAATAATTTATTTGATTAATAGGCTTCACAAAGTAAAACATGTTCATATTACAGATACATTTTAAAGTAGTATTATTGACATATTGTAATAATATTCGGTTATTTCTTGACATTGGTCTTAACTCATAACGCAAAATATTACACAAAAGTTGCAAACATTAGGATAGATCTACAAATAATATGAAAAGTATATTTGTTTATATATTCACCTTCTTTCTGTGCTGTAGGAATGGAAGATGTGGAATGGTGGGAAAGAATTTGTGCAAAGTGTCCAAAGTTGGCCGGATACGCAGCTGTGATACAAAAAAATGAAACTTACTATATAAGTGAATAATTTATAAAAAAATTATAATTATTTGCTATAATTCAATTAAATGCTACTGTATTGGGCACTAGACTTATATAGGGCACTACATAAAATTGAATACAATGGTGACGAGCGATTGGTATAGTTTCTATTTCTAGACAAGTTCAGATCAACTTCCACTTGTCTGCAAAATTCTCATTTATAAAGCTCGCTTTTTCATTGTGATGACTTGAGCTATTATGATAACTCATGTATTACTGTACTAAGTCTGCGGGGCTAATAACAACAACAACCAATGGGTCTAACGCTCAGTTATTGCTAACGTCAGGTTTCAATGGCTACTATTGTGAAGTCGGAAGGCTGAATCAGTGATGTGTGAGCCCTGGGATTCCAATCGAGCACCTATGAAACTGGGACAGAATGCTAAACCAATACGCCAGTGCGGGCAGTAGTGCACTGTCTGAACCATTGCGGTGGTCAAGCTATTCTGAATGTTGTCAATGAAGTTTAGAGACTTAAATTTTCTTAAAATTGCGAAATATTTGACTATTCGGATTAATCCCTGATATCGTCGTCAGATGACGAACCGGACGTTAAACCGTTGTTGATTTTTTGGATATTTGATTCATAATAGGCCTATAATTAATTTAAAATCTGGCATTAATAACTTTCAATTTACACAGCTATTATGCATAAAAGTTAGAATTTGCGGTAAGACATGTGCTAAAAGTTAATTGTTAAACTAAGTTTTCCAGTACGAACAAGGATGAATGTTGTATAAAATCGTACAGGCTACAACATATATTGGGACCATTTCAGTTATTAATTAATTAATTAAATTTAATTAAGTAACTTATGGAATGAAATTTAATTAATTATGAAATGCGAAGAATGAATACTGACACAATATTTTGCCTTCCTTGGTGAGGATCCCGGAGGCGTAGTCCGGCTCCACAGGAGTCCAGTAGGGAGCACCATCGTAGGGACACATATCGACAAGTATGGGCACTGGAACGCAATCAATAACTTCATTTATTTATTTGTTTATTTACTTACTTATTTATTTATTCATTTATTCATATATTTATTTATACTTACATGCATATTCTAGTTTTTCTCCGAGTTCTTCGAGTTTTATTTATTCATATATTATTTATTTCTATATTTATTAATTTTTATATTGCTTTATTGATTTATTGATTGATTGATTGATTTATTTAAGCACCAAAAAGGGTCTCGCAACCCTGTAGAATCACTGAATAATATACATTTGTATAAGGCAAACACGATATTTTAACATCCAGAACAGCAACAGTAGGCTAACTGTCAGAGAATGAAGAGAAAGTGTAGAAAATAGTTTGTGTAATTAAACCTAAATACAATTAAAGCAAAACTATATTTTTAGCGATAGCCTAATGCTTGCAAGTCAGGTATACTTCCAATGCAATGCTAGAGCAGATTAAATAATTTATTATTATTAATTTTAGGTCTATTATACATGTAATTTCACGGTTCACCAAGACTGTACTACCTATCAAATATATAAAAATTATGTTAAATTATAATTATTATTTATTTTTAATTCAGTTCTCTAATACGTGTATAGAGAATTGTATGTGAACTGTGTGTGATTGTTTCACTAAAAATGAAGAAAATCTTTAAAAAACTTGACAATTACTAGAGATCTAAAACAGCTTCATGCTTAAGCTAATTTTGATAGGGATTAAGGAGGAGACTTATGCATTAGAGCTTGACACTACACACCCCTAAACCAACCTGCATTTCATCTCAGTACCTTCACCAGAAGGCCTCATTAGCGACGAACCCGATCGGCTTCTCACTCCGATATTACTGTGAGTATCATAATATTAAGCAAAACTTGTGACATTTGAAATGTCATAAACTGACATCATATCTAACAACACCATTATCTGAATGCAGAAATGTATATTTAATTGCGATGATTCGCTTTGCGTTTCAATTCATATTTGATGACGCACTCCCATAATTATTATTGTGAATTTTTTATTTAGAATAATAACTTTCAAAATGATGTTACCTAAATTAGCGTAGGGTGGAATTCCGCCGTATGTAGCGTGAATAGAATCTGCGCTGATTAGCGATGGACCTGAAACTAGAGAATGAACAATAATACATAAAAACCAGCTGCTCTAATCGATAGTTTCTGTCAATTTAAATAATTCTAGTACAAAAGCTTCTTCCAGGCTCTTACTTACCAGCCTTTAAAAGGTTCTGCACGTGTGCACTGTGCATATGATAAATAAATAAATAAATCAGAAAAGAAGCACAAATAATATTTACATCAACACTTATTTCTAAATTTCAATCTTGCTAATTTTAAAGGTGACAGATCAGAGTCTATTCTGGAATAAATATAGTAAATAATATGTTTACACCCAGTTAAAATACGAGGGGCGATCCGAAAGTCTTGATCATTGCTTAATAATTTTTATAACTACTCTTCAGAACTTATTCAAATTTTTCAGCAACATTAATGGGGAACAGACTGACATACTTGGTAAATTTAATTTTTTTATTAGCTAGGTGGCACCACTTATCAATACTCAATATGACCGCCCATAGACACGCCCTTTGTCCCAATAAGCAAACATCTGTAATTTAATTTCTTATGAAGGAGGGTATATCTGCAAGAAAAATCAGTGATAGATTAGAAAAAGTTACTGGAGAATCTGCACTTAGTTATCCGAGTGTTGGGCGATGGCTGACCGACTTTAGGAGCGGCAGAAGTGACATTATTTATATACAAGCCACGTTCTGGCCATCTGGCGAAATCGATGAGAGAAGGGTGTTGCTTGCAGTGGTTACTATATACAAAAATAAATATGCTATAAATGTAAGATGTTGCATATTCTTCGGTAATATGTTGTGTAATATTGCTGCATAAATTTGAATAAGTTCTGACTAGTAGTTTGAAAATTATTCAACAATGATCAAGACTTTCGGATCGCCCTGCATGTATTAAATTAATTTAATTTGTATTAAATTTATTAATTTCAAATCGTGGTAACGTTGACATGAACAATTACTTAAGCTAAAACGCAAGTTTAACGTCTGGTTCCTCATCACAAGGATACTGCCAGTGACGGGCCCGGCTGAGAACCCGCGGCCTCCTACTTTACAGGCACATATGCATTGGACTAATCGATTCAATCAGAACCAGTAGCGTCGCTACCATTGGGGCACTGGGGCACGGCCCCCCCCCCTCTCAACTGTTTGGTAATATTGTTTTACATGTTAATTCGTATTTAAAATACTGGTAAGATCATGAAGAACAATGGTGGATCTCGATAATTTTGAGTGGGGGACAAAATTTTTAATGAAGAATCTCATTTTTTTCACTCGCTCCTTTCGCAAAAATTGCGCCCTTTATTAACAATATTGCGCGCTGAGTGAACGCAATTTTTTGGAGATCGCTTCGCTTTTGCACTTTTAGAATTTAAGAGAGCTTGCGTGTACACATTTTCTTCTTGCCCCCTCAACCTAGATCCTGACGACGCCACTGACCAGAACAAACAACAAATATATGAGCAGACAATGTGCATAGCAAATCGGGGACCAGCGCGAGACCTTTGTTTTCTGTCAAGCCTGTCGATCACTTTGTAAATATATAACGCTGTATACACTCGCGTCTCTTTTAACCTAAAATATCTCGAGTAGCCGGTCATGATTTAATACGATCTTTATTGAATCACAGTACAAAAATATAAAATCAAACACACACAAAACCATAATAATAAACATAATTTTACATTATGTTGCTCTACATTTATGTGTACTTACGGGCACACTCTCACAAATCGACTCTGGGCCATATTTTCTTGGCGAGTCATCTAGTTTATGACATGACGTGAATGAAGTGTAAGGATAGGGTGATTACACAGGATGATTGATCGTGTGCTCACAGTTCTATAGAGTGAGAGAGACTGCGCTACCTACATCATGGTCGCATAAGTAAGCAGGAATAGAAGCAGTAGCGCTATATGTAGATTTATGCATGTACAGAGTCAGGTAGGTTATATACAGTCAGTTGTAGCCAATATACCGTCTCTGACAGTGTCTCTAGATACGGAAACAGTCGTTAAATTTACCTTTACAGATATGTACACTATTGTACTTGTACATCTGAAGTACCGTATACATCCTACATAATACAAGTATCTTCAGATGTTTTGCCTAAGTGGGTTGGTGAAATCTATATTAAATTCTCTCACTTCTTAACAGATATAATTTATTCTAAATTTTCTTTTATTTCCATACATGTCAACTGCAAGTGTTTACAATTTGACTACGGCGTTAAAATTAACTCGACTGACATAAAGCGTAATATTTCTCAAACCGCCTTCTATGGAGGACTAAATTCAATAGGTCATTTTCCCTGTGCACCCTGCTGTCCTTACTATTGTCATCAGACGCTGAAAAGGATGTTAAACCCTCATTGTACCGTAGCCTATTGTATTGTACCTAGAGGAGTGATAGGCAAACCTTGGTAGGGACTGATTGATTGATCTAGGACCTGTGTCTGTACTGTTGAGACCGGTAGAGATAGGGCTGTCATGGAGGCTGGGGAGAGGGCGTGACCTGATAACCCGTTCAAACTGGCTGATGCTGCAAATAAGTATACATAATAATTAAAGTCAGAAAGAATAATGTGTATAATGCTGTCATTCTAGCTTGAAATATTCATATTTTACCTATTCCTGATTTTATATTTTCTGTAATTGCTCTGTTAAATTTTATAAGCTCTTTACTATAGGCCTATAATGCCCTACATGGTCCGTTTTATTGCGTACCACATAAGTGCTGCAAAGCCTGTGGCTACCTTATTTATCACCCCACCATGAACCATATGTTTTTTGTTTATTTCTTTCGTAAAACCCCTGAAATTTTGTTAATAGTTAATATTTCTTGACCACATTTTGAAGTTAGATGTCAAACTCAAGATATTTCGAAATAAATGTAAATGGTCGCTTTAGAGTCGACATTGACGTTGAATCAAAAAAGACGAACGTAAATCGGTCCACACTTTTCTGGCATCGTGCGGAATGATAACATTACTTCAACTTAAAGTATGACATCAAAATTATTTTAGCATTAATCCTAAAAATAGAACGCAGCTTTAGATCGAGTAGTATATTGGAAAAATTCAAAAAGAATCCATTTTCAATTAAATCTCAAAAAAACATATACAGGGTGAGTTTTAAAAATATCCCCTACCAATAATCTCAATAACTTTGTAAAAACTCAAGATATTTTACAAATATTTTTAGTACCTTGTAGAGGAGGAATTTTTACATCAAACCTGCAAATTTGGCCAAACTATATTAATGATTAAAAAAGTTGTAGAGTCTCTACAAAAAAACTCAAAAAACAAGAAATTGGCACAGGTTATTCAACAGGCAATCATTTTTCCTTGAATTTAGGCCTGATCTGGGCCCGGAGAGGCCGTTTCTTGATGCTGCCGATTCTATTTTAGTGTGTGTGCAAAGTAACCGCCATCTGTTCGAATGCACGCCTGTAGCCTCTTCTGGAATGCTAGCACAGCCAGATCGATAGTCTCTTGTAGCAAGTCTTCCAAGATTTCCCCAAGCACACTCTGGAGTTCAGCCTTGTTGATTGGGTTTGAAGTGCACACTTTGTACTCCTCAAGTAGATCACCTCAGACGTGTTAATCGAGAGAATTGAGGTCAAGTGAGATTGGTGGCCACTCATCCTTCTTGACGAACTCCGGACTATGCTGTTCAATCCGTATTGTACAATGGCTATTTGAATAAGCTCTGTTAATATGTTTTTTGTTTATTTCTTTCGTAAAACCCCTGAAATGTTGTTAATAGTTAATATTTCTTGACCACATTTTGAAGTTAGATGTCAAAATTACTCCCCTAGTAGGTGCTAAAAATATTTTTTAAATATCTCGAGTTTTGACAAAGTTATTGAGATTTCGCCGGTGGGGGTATTTTTAAAACTCATCCTGTAGATCGAATAGTACAAAATAGATAATTTTACACATAAATATAATGAAAGTCTCAAGTTATATGTAATAACCCATAGCACAGTGACTGGAAAGTGGACGTCCTTTAAAATTATACTAAGGCAGTGAGTAGTAGGCTACCTGCTATTTAATTATTCGTTAACTCTGGCAAAGAAAAACTGATCAAGACAAATGTTTCTGTTGTAAAAAAAAACTCACAAAAACGACCGCTAATTGTATTTGTATAAAATTAATGATGTAGTCTTGGCTCCAATGAATGTCGTCTTTAGAACATCTGTTATTGGCATAATGCCAATAACTGGAGGTCCCTGGAGATCAGCAATAACTCTCTATTAAGAAGCTAACTCCAAGTGGTTCATGTGGGAGCCATTTTATCTCGAACCATTTGCTCCCACAGCCTTAAAGCAATCCTTTACTGTTAATGAAGTTACCGATTGAGTTGCGCCAATATATTAATTTAAGAAATCCAAAAAAAGACAAATAGAGGCAGTTCTATGATAGGGAGAATTCTTTTAAAACTTCACGTGTCGCAAGAGGCGACTAACGTAGATGCCACAGTGAAGGGGAGAGTGGTCTGTGCCATTGCTTCTGTATACTTGACCCTTTGATCACTCAAATTCCAGATTAGCAGAGGTCTTCCCATATCGGTTGTGGCATATGTTTACTCTGCCTTTCACTGTTGAAAAGCGCTCCTGAGGCTTAAATTAAGAGTGCACTATATAAAAGCTTCTGATTGATTTGATTGATATCAGATTTTCGGGCCTATAGATTAATAGATAAGTATATGATCCATGTAAGGTAGATCTTTTTTTGTCAAATAGACTTACAAACAATATAGATAAGAATAGATGAAATATAAAATTTATTATGCCCTAATTACTCAGTACTTTCCTCACTACTCAGGCAAGAAAGAATCATTGAAGGCCATTTTTACTTTCTGCTTATAGTAACCTAACATTCTGTTAATAAACTGATCGAATTCCTATTCTTAACAAATCTTAACAGTATTAGCATGTTAAACCGATAATTGATTTGATTTTTATGTATTTTCCTAAGAGCGATAAATCAATGCATAATCGCATGCACTAAACCCAGACCATATAATCACGGCCATTCTCATTTGTTAGGCTGTATCAGAGCCAGGTCCCTTCAACATACAATGCCCAGTTATGCATTATCGTAAATCTATTGAATTATTGAACAGTTGGATTTTGTTTATACTGGATGACGACCAATTCGGTTGTCAGGTCTGGAGGAAGTGGAGGATTCAGGTGGATGCAGGGGAAATGTGAGGGGGAGGGGTGATGGAAGGGACGAGGGGGTAATACCCCCATCTAAACCTTACTGTTTAAAAAATTTCTTCGAAATTGTTATTTTTGGTAAAAAATGTAGTTCTAAAAATTTTGGCAATCAATAATAAGTAAGTGTAAAATAATAAGTGAAATAAAATAAGTAAAATAAATAAATGAATATAAAACAAGTAAAATAAATAAATGAAATAAGTAAAATCAATAAGTACATTTATAAAGCGCCGCTTTACTAAAAATGCCACAGCACCGCTAAATGAACAATGAAGAGTCGAGTAGCCGTGCAGCCATAGACCACAATCGGTCTCTTTTCGAAGAGATCTCTGCTCCACTAGCGGATATAGTGCCGCATTGTTGATAAGTCTCGACCTAGCTCCCTAGTTCCGAAGTTTGAATCTCAAGCCTCATCTGCAAGTGCTATCTCTGATGTGTCATACGGGCCTCGAAAATGACGTTAAAGTTATCCATTGCCTTTAACTTTTCAGATTTACTTCGACGCTCTAACTAGCCATGAAATTTTAAAAAACCATGAAATAAAAATTGACACTTAAATAAAAGTGTTTCATTTATTAAGTTTCATTTAGTAATTTTTTAATTTACACAAAGAAAGTTAATTTTATTAATATTTATTTTAAACAATCATAAAATGTGCATTTTTAGAGTTTCATTTAAAACGTAACTTTTTTGTTCAGTCCCCTTACAAAAGTAAACCAGTCTGTATCCGCCCATCAGGCAGGAGGAAGTGGATTTCATTACCGGTAGTGGAGGCTGGATGACCGTTCGTTAGCGAGACGGAGTTAGCATGGGATATCGTTCCGCTAGGACCCACACCGGACATCGGTGTAACATAAGCCGTGTGTGACACAGGCGCAGCGGCCGTCAGCATAGCTGCTGCTGAGGGCTGCTGGTGGAGCAGGTGCTGCAATCAATCAATCAATCAGTCAGTCAGTCAATAAATCAATCAATAATGATATTATATTAACATAAGCCGTGTGTGACACTGTCGCAGCTGCCATCAGCATGGCTGCTTATGTATCAGGTGCTGCAATCAATCAATCAATCAAATAGTCATCAATTAATCAGTAAATCACTCAATCAATCAATCATTCAATCTATTGATTGATCGATCGATCGATCATTCAATCAATAAACTATTCAAGTAATAAATCAATCACTAACCAATAATCATTAATTTTATAGTATTAACCGATGTCCCGGTTGGATGGGCGAGTAGATAATAAGCTTACCCAATAAGCAGGATGCCATGGGTTCGATTCCCAGTCGGGTCCGTCTCTGACAGTATCCTCGAATACGAAGACAGACGTTAAACTTAGCTTACAGCTTTAACGAAAATATATGTAAGATTGGCAACGATTATACAACGCTCAAATACCCTAATGTTGCATTAAATAATTTAATATATATTTCCGATTCTCTGATACACAATAATTTCTTCCAAATGTTCAAAATCTCCGACTCAGTGGTCTGTAATGGACTGCAGGTCACTTTGAGGAGTAAAGCTGTAATAAGCTAACCCCAATCTTTGTGACGGTAGTGCTCGATTGTGTTGAGCCGTCTTGAAGAGAAG
>JAQFZF010004362.1:0-10618 GCA_034695365.1 Enchytraeus norvegicus
ATAATTGATGCCATTTGTAGATCGCACATGTCATTAGGGAGATTCAAATCTTTCAACAGATGGCGTATAAATTTGAACATAATAAAAAGGTATGTCTATTCTCTATGCAGCTGTTGCTTTCTATGCAGACTTCCTTCATTTTTAAATTAAGCTATGGGCTAAATGTTATCGTAGGTGATGCTATATTGTTATCACTTCTGCATTTTGTTATCACTTCTTTTTTCACATTCTCTGTTATTTACACGTAGTACATTATTTGCTATTTGATTAGTGTGGAATAAAATTCAGTTCATTTAATTCATTCACTTGGTAATTAATGATTCTACTAATAAATTTCTCTCAAGTGTTAGAAGTTCTGTGTCAATTGATCGAAGTAATTTATATTGCAGCCTTTAGCAAGCTGCTTTGCACTCCATTGCAAAGAAGTCAGATAATATGCGCTTTGTGACTTCGGACGTTTGCCTAGTGTAGCCGTATTACTGTACAATAGTGTACATACATTATTTGCTTTAAATGCAAATAAAGCAAATAATAACTGTGTACATACATAGTTTATTTTCAGGTGACGTGAATAATTGGGTTTATTAAAGGACATATTAATTAGGTGTTTAATAAATTATTGCTGATATCATATACTGAACAAAAAACAAATGAATTCGAACGGAATCGAGTTGAGATGCTGGAGAAATGCTCCTTGTAACAGTGATGAGAAGAAAACTAGCTTGGTACAGGCACGTTAATCGAAAAAACTCTTTTGCTAAACAATCATGCAGTTATTTGTACCAGGAACCAGAACTAGGGGTAAACAGTGTAAAAAGTTGGATGGATAACATTCTTTAATGGCCTAATATGGACCTACAAGTCTTACTCCATCAGACCTTGGATCGTAAGGAATGGGGACAGATTACTACTGTTTTGAGTCGACATACACTCCGGTCCACGACCAATGAGGTTACGAGATTATGGTGATTAATTTGGTATTGCGAGCTAATTATAATTATCCTAATTATAATTATAATTAGCCTATTTATAGATTCATGATCTATCCCTCTATATCTAGTGCACTGCCAAATGGCAGATCCAAGGTACATATTCTGAAACACAGTCTGCTATCACGCTCAGCAGTGAGCAGTCCGTCGATCATCAAGTTGATCCCATTAAAAAGGTCATGCTCAAAATGTAATCTTTCTTCGTGGGAATATAAATTCGGACTTCCGAGGTGGTTTCCCATTGCCTTCCTCAGTATGAAAATATCTGCGTTACTCGGCTTTTACGAAACATGTGTAGTTTTCAGCTGGTCTATTCTCACTTCCCGGATCTAACACGGGCAACATTCATGATATTGTTTTATTTTTCCAGGTGACGGACTATCTGCTGGACCCTACCCGGATACTAGAAGAAGAGGAAATGTTCATCTACTCACTGGACATTGAGCCCAGAAACACTCGCACTTCAGTCAGCGGCCAATCATAGCACTCGTTTATTTCACACGTTGTTTTATCGGCCAATCATATCATCTGTTACATTCACGTCTCGTTTCTGTAGCCAGTCAAACCGTGTCTATTGAAAAAGCTGTGTTTAACGTCTGTTTGTTAAGGATGCTGTCAGAGATGACCTGGCTGGGAATCGAACCCGAGGTATCCTGCAACAAAATCAGTACCTGCACATTTTTATAAATTAATTTATTTGGCGTTATTTTCTGCTCTCGCCATCTGGTGGGTAAACCAGGATTCATAATTGACTAAGCCTCGGCTAAATTAATTGTGCATGATACAGAGCTTGTCATTAGCACACATTATAGTGCAATTTCATCCACGATTATATCTAGCACTTGTAAGTCTGAGCGAGATCTGCTATCTCATTGGCTCCACTGTGATTTGGAGTTTTTGTACCCGGGAAGTTGTATTTTACAAGTATCTGACGAATTTATTTATTTTATTTCTGCGAATGATATAGCAAGATATCTATAATTAGTGTTATAATTGGGTTAACTAGTACAGTCAATTATGGCTTGTCATGGGCTCTTGCTGATACTCTTGCAATGGAGAGTAAAGCAGGTTCTGATTAATTAAGTTTGATGTTACAACTGAAGTTTATTTAATAAGTTTACTGACAACTTGGTGGGGGGTCAGCACCACGGCCGATCTTCGAGTGGGCAACAACAACAACATTGACAACTTGGTTTAGAATTATTGTATGATACACTCAATGAATCTGTTTGTATTTTTATGCGTATTGTAAGGAACAGCAGCTGACACGGTTGTACAGTTTGTTTGTTATATTATTGTTGTTTTGTTTATGTTGTTATTTTGGTTAATATGGCTGGGACACTTTTCATACTGAGATTTTTGTAAATTCGCAAAATTTTAGTAATAATTTGTATAAGCTAATATCACACAAGGATTTTCTTTGTGAATAGCTTTAGTATGTAAGCTGCAATAGCCAAAAGATCTATCTGTCTAGTTCTCTCTCTCTCCTCTCTCTCTCCCTCTCTCTGTCTCTCTCTGTCTCTGCCTCTCTCTCTGTCTGTCTCTCTCTCTCTGTCTCTCTCTCTCTCTCTGTTGGCAGATCCAAGGCAAGACTTTTAGCAGTTTAGAATAATTGTTTAATGTAGTCACTGCGTTGGATTGGTCACCTATCAGTACACCATCGATCGATCATTTGAGACGATACTGATAAAAAAGGAAAAGATCATAATTATCATGTCATAATGTCATTGCTGACGTGTTTTCTGTCAGCAGATTGTGGCTCTGCGGTAAAGTCCCGTTGCCTTCTCTTTGCTGCTTCATTCTTGGTAGTCTAGCAAATTGAAATAAATAATATTAACTAATTGATATAAATTCGTATATCAAATAATATTATTAATTGAATCAATTTCATATAAAATATAGCAAATATTTTATTCTGTAGAGCAGCAATAGACCTACTACTGCTTTTACAGCTATTTTCTGCCATCATTTTATTCTATCAGTACATTTTTTGAGCTGAATATCTATTTATTGAATAAGCCTTACAATTACAGCTAATTATTTCTTTAAATTTAACATATTACTCATTGTAATAATTATCCCTTTCGCCAATTCATCGCATATAATTATTATTTATCTAGCCTGATCCATTGATCAATAACATGTTACATAAACCTAAGTTTAACGTCTGTTTCCGCATCCAGGGATGCTATCAGAGACGGGCCCAGCTGGGACTCGAAGCGTTGGCCTCCTGTGTATGTAGGCTTTGTCATTATGATATTTTATTTAGAAATAGGTTTTAAAAATACTGTCTTCTTTATGTTTGCCTACAAATTAAATTTAACTGATGGTTATCATATCGAATTTCAAACTTAATAAGTACTAATAAGTAATAATAATGTTATTAATGAAGTTTAACGTCCGTTTCCTCATCCAGGGATGATGTCAGAGACGATTAATATTGCACGAATAGAGGGCAATATCTCCAATATTCTTTGTACATAATATGATTTCTGTCTATCTATCCAGTGCTCTGCTAGATGGCTGGTCCAACGCACGAATTCCTGCATATAGTCATAATTATCTAGCTCAGTAATGTGCACACCCTTGATCAATGAAATAATTAGAAGATTAAGCCTTTATCACGCTTTCCTATCATGCTTTCATCAATGGTACTGGAATGATTTCCCATTGCATTTATTTATATCTGCTGTATTTGTCTCTAACCGACGTACACGGTCATTGACGAGTCAAATTTAAACTCATTAATTTAAACAGGGGAAATTAGATGTACACAATACATATAATGCAGGACGTACAATTGTGGACCTATATCTATTCAGAGTGAGGAACAGGACGTAAAATTCTCGTTGATTTATTGATTGATTGTTGATCAATATCTATTCGGAGTAGTTAATTTCTATTGATAATCTTTGCGCGTACATAATTATTTGTATATATTTATTTGAAATAAGAAATGATATTTATTTTATACGTGAATAAGTCATTTTATGTACTTTGTACAAAGTATAATTAGGATATTGTACTTTATTTATTGTAATAAATAACGGCCTGTGGCATTACACTATAGAGCGTTATAGTTCCCTTATTATAGCTTCACAAGTAGACAGTGGCGGAAAATCTAGGAATCTTAAGGGGGCCAAGGTAAATAAGTTTTAATCGAGGGGAGGGGGGTGGCAGGTTGAATCGAGTGGGGAGGTCAAATCGAGGGGGGACCATCAGGGGCTTCTACCGCATATATACATGAAGGCAGACTGCCTCTGAACGAGCTTGTGGGAATACTTTGGGTAAGCTTGGGGAGGAATATTTGTTGAAAAATTTGTTGGAAAAGTTTCTTTGGGGTAAATATTTCTACCTCCATGCTCTTGGGGGGGGGGGGGGGTAGAAGGCCCTGTCCGTGAGGGTTAACGGACAGGTCTGGGCGTCTTATCTAGCCCCCAATCCCCTCCACTAGAACCGGCACTGGTTAATAACTTATGGTTCTCATGCTTCCATCTGGCGATTGTTGATAACTTTATGCTATCACACTTCCATCTGGAGAGTGTTTGATAATGTTATGCTAATATGCTCCATCTGGTGAGTGTATGACAACTTTAGGATACCATGATTCCATCTGGCGAGTGTTTATTACATTGTGGATATAATGCTGCTATCTGATGAGTGTTATTTATAATTCCATCTGGCGATTGATTGGCATTTTATTAATGAGCGAGAGGATAGAATATTTGCCGAAATGTTTGCCTGGGACCTGCAACGAGGCAGAGCATTGGATAGATACACGTACACTACGAGTAAAAAAAATATGTGCGCAGTCGTGCGCCCATAACTTTGGCATTTATATAACCAATTAATTTTTTTTGCATAGTCAGAATCAGGATGAAATTTGCCATAAGACATCGTAAAGTAACTCTGTTAACTACAATAGAAAATTAACACCGTGGACGAGTTGGAGCAGCGCCTGGTAGACGTTTGGCAAACCATGCAGCAAAACTGTCTCCTTGATCACGCAACAGATGAGAGGCGCATGCGTATCAGAGCTTATATTCGAGTCAAATGAATATGTTTTGAGCATATTCTGTGATTGTTGACAGTAGGCCTACCTGTATAACATCGTTTGTTACGTGTGTTTTGTTGGTAGTCAAGTCACAGATTCATAAGCATGCTGTAGCGATTTAGGCCCTGAAAATCGCTGAAACTGAAACATACTGAAACTGAACATCGTCAATCGCTCTCATTTTCCAGCACTGGTTTAACCTAAAAATAAGTAATTAACGGTACTTACTTAAAATAAGTACTTACGCTATCTTATAGCAAATTCACCCTGATATTATTGATGCAAGAAATTTTTAGATCGGTTAACAAATGCCAAAGATATGGGCGAAAGACTGCTCACATGTTCTTTTACTCAGATTGTAGATATATGCTTATATACACAGTGCACACGGAAAGTAGCTTACGCTAATGCAATAATTCCACATTGAAATTCTAAACAATTTCTTTATTACAAGCATACAAGTGTAATAAATAAATCATTTACAATACAATAAAATTCAATAGAGGTTTAGTGTCCGTTTCATTATCTTATGACGATATCAGGGACGTCTCCAACAGCACAAGTAATACTAACTGGTCCACTCAAACGCAGTTAAAAGTGCTGAAAGAGAATAAGTTAGCTGCAGTTCTAAATAATACATAACAATATCAAAAAATGTAATAAATAATTTGCTTAACTTAATTTGAAGCTACATATGATAAAATTTCAAATCATGCACGTTTAGTATCCTATCAGAAATTCTTTACAATTTGGTTTACTTAATATTTACAATTAATTAACTAAATATCATTTACATAAATATAGACAGTCAAAATAAATAAATATGCCTACATGACTTTATAATTTCATAGCTGACGGTATCCTTGAGGTCAGTGGCGATTCTGGCTTATACACAATGGGGTGGCCACAGGGGTGGCCAAGCAAAATGTTGGGGTGGCCCATATGTTACATTTTTTGATGTTACCATACATTGTAGACTAGATATGGCTACCATTTTCAGTTTTCGATATATTCACTGGGCCTTCATTTGGGGTGGCCATGGTCACCCCTCCGAAACGCCACTGCTTGAGGTACGGAAACAGACGTTAAACTTAGTTTTACTGTGTTTAAGTGAAAGGCATAACATAATGTACACTAGCGTAATAAGGTCAATGTCGCTACTGAACCCCCCATACCAATCAAATGTTTACACGGTGTTTTCAAACAATATCACTGCAGCAATAAAAATAAATAAAAAACAAAGGGGCCTAAATGTACAGTGTAAGATTCTATAAAAGATAATAATATTACAAAGCAGTAACTTCTAAAAGATAAATGTAACAAATGAAAAGAGAAATTTAAATAAATCTAACCAGCAAGATCAATCTAATATTCAGTAAGACTATAAGCAAGACTGCTTGAGTATGGCTATGAAAAATCATAACTTTATTATAAACATAAAACACTGCCATAATCAAAGCCATAGCCTACATGACATCATAGGAAAGGTATGATTTTAGATTGAATCTATTAAAAAAATGATTTATTCTCGGTAATTGGCTTCAATTAATCTAGAAGGTTCGATTTCATTTTACGTTGAATTCTCATTGAACTCTGAAATGTGGGTTGACAAAGCGTCGATTATCTTAGACTTCGTTGAGAGAATTTCCTGAACTCGAAAGCTGTAATTTTCGAAACTCTGCAACAACATTAATGCATTATATGATTAAATCATCCTTGATGTCGTCGTCAGATGATGAAACGAACGTTAAATTCGCATTCGCATTGAACTTATATAAATGAAATACAATTTTCACTTTCGCATTACAGATAATGGAAGCTTGAGAAATTAGCATAGCTCAACCGAAAGATTAAAGCCAAAAAGCCTGAAGTCGAATTTAACGTCAGTTTCGCAGCCTAACGGCTACATCAGTGACAGATGAGCACTGGGATTCGAACCGTCAACCTATGGAAACTGAGACGGACACTTAGTTTCGTCAAGAGCCGACTAGAGCATATGCTACAGTACGGGGAAATGTAATTTGAGCCCACGATATATTTATACTAGACCAATTGATCACTCATATTTCGGTCTCGGCCGAGTTTTAGACACAATGTCTGTGGTCGATGAGAGTAAGACTACTTTTCCCCCGTTAAATGCATCATACGAATTGCAAAATATCTAACGATCTGCAAAATCACGAGGCACCTGTGGATCTTCAATCGTGTGAGATAAGTTTTTATGTGAAAAGGCTACAGTAGCTGCACTATTAACTGAATATGTGAATATCATTTCAATTTAAGTCGAAATGAAAAACTATGTACAGATTCGGAATCAGCGCGTCAAAATACGTTAAGAACGTTTAACATATTGAAGAATACGAATATCATGCAGTGAGCGTGATATCACGTAAAATTAAATGATAATAAACAGGGCCGGACTAAGAAGAAATTGGGTCTAATGCTGCAGCCCAAAAAAGGCAGATTTTTTCTGCATTAGTGCCTGTGCATTCCACATTCACCGTACTGACAAAGCTAATGAAAATGACGCAGGCCTATTAACTACGGTATTATTGTAATTTGCAAAAATTCGTGACTACTCGAGGTTAATTACATCTAACTATCATTTAACTATGTTACATAATTGAAACACTAAAGTTGCTAACTTATATTGCTGTTTTTCGAACCTTAAAATTGCGCAGCAGCTCATGCTTATAAGCCCCAGCATGTTTAACCTTCCGAGCCCCATTGAGAACCGCAGCTCTCCTTTGACTATTCTCAACCTAAAGAAGCTCCGCTCACCAGATGCATTGGGCATTAGGCTATATCATGCAGAGATACATGTAGATACGTAGGCCTAACCCAATTTCGACGTTTGGAAGTGTTTGAGAAAGATTCAACGATGTCAAAAAGCCTGAACACGCTAAGCTCCGGCGATTCTTTGACAATCACCGGTTTCCGATTGCGCGCAAATGCAGCAAATTGTATCAGTTCACCTACCAGTGTATCTTCCAGGTCATCTGGATATGAGGAAACGAGATTCTTAGCTCAAGAAAAATACAAATGTTTTTTAAATATCCTCATACGCCATTATGCTCTTTTCCAGTTCCATTGAAATCTGCTAACAGTCTGTCGATCATGACCAGATACGTCGGAGTTTTTAATTCTTTCCTTGGTCTCAGGTCTGCTTCGTTTGCAGCTCCTTTGTCAGGCATTCGACTTCGCATACGGCCTCGAAGCTGTAGGAAAATGGCCTTTTAGGTTATTCGCCGTGTTGAATCCTCGCTGGTGCCATCTTCTCATACGCGTTAAATCTGTCCCGTGCAAACTGAACCATGCCGACCAGTGACACCAGCAAGCCAGTTGCGCTATTAAAGGCGACAGTATAGGATCTTGGAGGCTAATGCTCCTACTGTTAAAACGTAATAAGTTAATAATTTTAAAGTTAGATGTCTATATAGCAATACCAAGTGCGGATCCGGAATCAGAGCGTCAAAATACGTCAGGAACATTTAACAGTTATAAGATTATGAAAACAATTTGGATCTTCAAACATATGTGCTATATTTTTGAGTGAAAAAAGACCACATTCTTTAAATAAAAGTCTACATATCTGCCCTCGCTGACATACTATCTAAGGACAGATTCGAAATCAGTGCAACAAAATACGTTAAGAAAGTCAAACATGTTGAAGAATACGAATATGGTTTGAACGTGATATGACATTAGATAAATAAATCTGCTTAAAAACCTAACGCCTGCAACGAAATTGTGCTTAAAATGCGAATATCTTCTTATCCTGAAGACGTAGAGAAAAACCAAGCACAGATTCGGAATCAGCGCGTCAAAACACGTAAGGAACAATGATAATGGGCAAACGTCGTTTAGCACAAACGTTGGTATATCAAAACATCGGTAAAATTCAAGCGTCGGTTATGTACAACCATCAGTAATAAGTTAATAACTTTAAAGCTTGATGTCATATAGCAAAGCCAAGTGCGGATTCGGAATCAGCGCGTCAAAATACGTCAGGAACATTTAACAGTTATAAGATTACGAAAACAATTTGGATCTTCAAAAATTTGATATATAATTTTGAGTGAAAGAAGACCACATTTGTGCATAAAAGTCCACATATCTGACCTCGTTGAAGTCATAGAGAAAATCTATGCACAGATTCTGGAATCAGTGCGTCAAAATACGTTAAGAAAGTCAAACATGTTGAAGAATACGAATATCGTGTGAACGTAATATGACATTAGATAAAGAAATTTGCTTAAAAACCTAACGCCTGAACGAAATTGTGCTTAAAATGCGAATATCTTTTTATCCTGAAGCCACAGAGAAAAACCAAGCACAGATTCGGAATCAGCGCACCAAATTACGTTAAGAAACATATAACAGACTTACGAGAATCGATAGCGCAACCGATTTGCTTTCCGTTGAGCTATCATAAGAAGGCTGGTTTCTACTCTAAGGAGGCTAATTTTGAAGCCTTGTGTGCTTCTACTGATACAAAGTTATTTAGTGCCATTAGTACTAATCCAAATCACATACTAGCTCCTCTTTTGCCCCCATTAAATCTTCATATGTATTATATACTCTACTAGCAGAAGCGTTGCCAAAATAAGCTACTTGCTTCCCATTAAATGAACTAGTCATACTGATAAAAACTTTATTACTCGAATGATATTAAATGATTTAAGCAAACTGTAACTATTCTATTAGGCTTACATAGTCGAATGGCATTGCTCTCCTCTAGCAAGCCTCTTTACAACTTTCCAACCTATTATGCATTTGTAGTTCTTATATATATATATATATATTATGTTGCTTGTAAGTAGCTGCGGTTGACAGCTCGATTTGAAATAAAAGAATATTATACATATATATAAAAGCTAATATACTTTTCAATTATAGACGTAGAGACCTAAATGAACATGGGCGTATAAATTCGTATAAATTCACATATTTCTTGAGCCATATTAGATCGAAACTATGAATGCAATACAATACAATGAGGATTTAACGTCAGGTTCCTAGCCCGAAGACAATGCTAGCATCATATTTCATAATGTTACCTGTGTAATAGTGGACTACGAAACGCCATAAGCCGCCAAATAATAATAATAAAGCAAAAATTAGACCTGCATTGTTGTGTTCTCCAGCAAAGTAGTTAGCCATAGGAAAACTACATGTTATTTAATTTGTTGAAGTGATATATGCTGCTGGGGGCATCCCTAACATCATCTCTGGATGAGGAAAAGTGCGTTAAACCTTTATTGTTATTACTACTGGCCAACAAGCAAATAGATGCAAAAAGCTGTAAAGCTAAGTTTAACATATATTTCTGTGTCCGAGGACACTGTCAGAGACGGACCGGCTGGGAATCGAACCCATGACCTCCTGCTTATTAGGCAAGCTTGCTATCGACTCGGTCATCCAACCGGGAAAATGTAAAAAAGTAAGAGATTCTGTAAGAAGTCTGTAAACGCATTTACCAGAATTTACCAGAGCTTCTACCAGCTCTATCTCCAGCTCCAACATGACTATATATAAAGGTAGCAGAAATAGGGAAGAAAGCTAAAAGCTTATT
>JAQFZF010004363.1:0-10618 GCA_034695365.1 Enchytraeus norvegicus
GCCTACAGTAGCTCTATATAAAAATGCTTAGTGGGTCGCGATTAAATTTTTATATTTTTACTGGGTCGCACCCTGTCGAGTTTGAGAAACTCTGCTATATAGAAGGCAATTAGCGTTCGGTCTCTAAATTACCATGTCCCCTGGCATTGCTAGGATATTATGAAATCAATAAGTAAAAATAGCAAAGTACTCTCAGCATCACGTAAATTGATCATTATTATTAGCTATCAGTCGGATTCTGCAGGTTAAAATAACTTTACTATTTGCTTGGAGGCCAACCGTTAATGAATTAACCGTTAAAAGAGTTTCCCAATCGATCATTGTGCGACTGAAGTAATACTAAATGGAAAATGGATAAAATATTTCTGAAAAGTTAACTGTAAAATGGGTCCGAGTCGACCTCCACAGTCCACAGCCTTTAAAGTTAAAAATGTAAACATAAGTGGTGTCTGAACCTTCAGAATGGAATCCGCTCTCTCATCCCTCTCCCTAACCCCCACTCCTCTACCATGTAATTCGTATCCTATAATTAATTCGAGAAAATTGCTAAATTAATTAAGAATTATTCTAAGTAATGACTTAATTGACTGTTGCAAATTTAGAAAAGATCAGTAAAATGTAATAATATTATTCTCGGCAACGGTTCTCAATAATGAGAAAAATACTTGAGATGACGGTGGCGGGAAAATCGTGATCTAATACTCCTGAAGACAACGGTGGGTCAAGGAAGGGAGACCAGGTGCATATGCCCCCCTCCCCATCACCCATAAATCCTGGGTCACCAAACAAGCAATGAGGATTTAACGTCCGGTTCCTCAACCGAAGGCGATCTTAGAGACGTCGCCAAACAGTAAACCAAATATAATTTTCCTTTCGGCCTCTTTAAAGATTTGGAGTCCTTATTATCATCTGATGACGGCATCTGAAGGATCACTGCTAAGCGCGGATTTAGGGGAGGAGGTCGGGGGGGGGCATGGCCCCCTTTACCTAGAGGGGCACTCCCGCATCCCCCCTCGATTTGAAAAATTATTGTAATTTTGTCCATTAAAACACCTAGTTTGGATCCTTGTCCACTTGGCCCGGCCACCAGGCCCCCCTCGAAAAACATGCATGTAGGCTATCCCTCCTAAAACTTCCTATGTCCGTCACTGATCGCTAATATTTTAGAAACAAATCTCTGCATGGTAACCGAGTAGAGAATTCTTTAACAGTGCAATCAGGTCAATCATATGCCGCGCTATAATTGAATTATCAATAATTATTCTAAGCGATGACAACAAAACCTTCGAATTTACTAGGTTTGAGTAGTAAGTCATTAATTTGAAATTTACATGTAATTGTTTCAGTAATTAATTCCAGATGAGCTAGGAATAGCTAGCCACGTTGGTGAAAGAAATCTATATGCAATAATAGAGAAAATTTGGACATCTATCTAGATAAAGCTCATGTTCTGTCAAATCCGTAACTTTTCTAGAATAACTCGTGGGAAAACGCAACCGGTGGCCTGTGGTGGGCCTGCTTCGAGGCTTATAATGAGACCGTCCGTGTGTAATTGTGGACCGTGACTAATTGTAGGCTAATAATTGTTCGTCTGTTGGATCTGGGTCACTGACTGTGTGGGTTATGGTCTGGCCTGTACTGAGCCTTATCAAGGCTTTTGGTACTAGCATTATTATAATGAGATCAGATGGCATACAGAAGGCAGCTATGTTGGGTATCGGAGAGGATAAGAAAAGAAGAGGGAAGTCAAGAATAAGATGGATACTTGGTGTGCCAGAGTTAACAGGTCTGGGGCTCTGGAAACTGATGGACGATGTGCGGCAGAGAGACAGCTGGAGACAACTAGTCACTTGATCATCAGTGGCGTCTATCCCCCTAAATATCAAGTAACTTTATGGCGCAAAGTCGCTCCCCCCAAAAAAAGAAATTATTGATACCAAAAGTGAAGCGAATCCTAAAAATATGTCGCTCGCTCGGCGTGCAATATATTGAATAAAGCGCATAAGTTTTGCGAGCGAAGCGAGCAAACAATTTTTTGGACTCCTCAAACTTAATTTTGGTCCCATTTGCTAGATCCTCCACTGTACAGTCACTACACTGGAGCTGCATATTATTTTTAACTACATTCTCAGTTCTTCAGGAGTCAATGAATACTTGATATTTTCCACCCCCCCCCCCCCCCAATTTAAGAAAGTTACCAGTATGTTCTACTCTCCCCTTTAAAAAGATTGGGATAGACGCTCCTGTTCTTCATTTCACGACCAAGTCAGTGGTGACTCGAAGGTAATAATGTAACAATGTATTTAGTAAAGGTGGTGTGCCGCATTCGTTACCACGGAGCTGATCCTATCCTGAACGATAACCGGCACACAGGTGACAAATATTTTAATATGGCAGAGCTGATGAACTGGGAATTGTGGCGTGCTCAATCAATCAATCAATCAATGCGAAATTTAACGCCCGTTTCATCATCTGCCGGCGACATCAGGGATGACGTCTCCAACAACATTTGAACTACCAGCCTGTCCATCCAAACAACATTAGCAAAAGCAAATGCTGCAAGAGAAGAAGACTCGTAAGTGTGTTATAATCCAGCTACTTGGAGGTGAGAGTCTCACTAAATACGATCTAATTTCAATATTGGGTCATATACGCCAGACCTGTACTAGCTTTCACAATCTTCCGAAGCATTCACCAGGCGCTGACTAGAGGGGGGGGGGGGGATGTGCTATGTTTGGAATTAAACTCTTATATTTTATGACTCGTCCAAACAAAATGTGCCCCCCCTCAAATTTGTCTACCTATTCACCACTGCCCTCTAGGTACTGATTACTTCCAATTTTCCTGCCCACGAAGAGATAGGCAGTTTAGTTGACCCGTCTTTAGCTAAGAATAAAAAGTAATGGTTATGTGCCATATTCGTTACCGAACGTAGGCATGGAACTGATTCCGATCCTGAGTGATTTCAGTACACAGGTGACATAGTCATTAATCCGACGGTGTGGTCGCCAGCCCCACTCTATACAATCCAATTTGGTAATTGGATCATATACGCCAGACCTGTGGTAACATTCGCAATCTTCCGAAGTAATCACCTACTAAGTACAAATTGATACCAATTAGCCGACCCATGAAGGGATGGTGGGCTTGGTTGGCCCGTTGTACATCCGAGATTTTACTCTCTGATTGACTCGACCGGGAATCGAAACCCGGACCTCATGCGCAACAGTCGATACAAAGTGTCACAAACCGGGCGACACGCTGACCACTGAGCCATGGAGACGTACTAGTAAAGAGTAAAATTATGTTGTATATTTTATATGAAAAATAACAAATAATTTGAAGCCCTGGGCTTGTCAGATATTGTAAAATCTCCTAAGCTAACTCATTAACGAGAATTACAAGACAAATTACAAGCGTGTCTTAATATTGTCAATAATTCTCTAAATTGAGGTATGAGTTGTGATATTTTGGCAGTAGTGAACATAAACTTTAACTAAAGTTTAAACTTTGTATTGAATAATTCTAATAAGACGTACTGACCTCAACAAGCAAATTAACCAAAAAGCTGTTCATCCGAACGGAAGTTTAGTTAGAGATACATTGAAGAAAGAAAGAATGGGACAGATTAAGGAAGACAGAGAGAGAGAGAGAGAGAGAGAGAGAGAGAGAGAGAGAGAGAAAGAGAGAGAGAGAGAGAGATGAAGAAAGCGCATGAGTCAAAGACAAAGTCAGAGACAGAGAGAGACAGAGACTCAGGAGACAGAGACATAGGCAGAGACAGAGGAAAAGGCAAGACAGAAAAAGAGGACTGTGAGTATATTGTTTGAAGATGGGTTGTAACAGTTCGATAAGCTACAAAAGCTGGCTTACATTAAGCCAAAGGGGCAAATTCTTCGCGTGTTTTCTGCGAGTTAGTTTATGATAAATAAATCATATCATGAATTAATGGAACAAAATATTATGGAATAATTATTATCATAGAATGGAAGGAAAGTGAGATAAGAGTTAACAAATGAGATCGAAAAGAGACGTCCCTGATGAAGTCGTCAGATTACGAATCGAACTTGCGTGAATTTTCGCATTGATTGATTGATTGTGCCTATATGTTCAATCAATCAATAGGTAATCAAGCCTTGGAGGCTTAGACTCACCTAGCTGGAGTACAGGAGCACGCCACAACTTCCAGCTAACTCCCCATAGCCACGACGCCTTGAACTACCATTTTGCCCATGTTGGGTCCTGGAACTTGAGGATTGACCAACCGAACAATTGCATGTGTAAGAGTCGACTAATACTGATACAGCAGTGAAGGTCAGAGTATTCTGGGGCAGGGCTTCTGTGTACAAGAGCAACTGGTTATCACAGACTTACCACATCGCCTTGCCAAATCGTATTATTTATATTTTTATTATATTTATATTAAATTTATTTTTATATATATTTTTTAAATATTTATATTTATATTATATTTATTTATATATTTATATTTATATTTATATTTGTATTTATATTTTATCATTTATATTTTTTTAATCATATGGCCTATATTTAAAGACTACTTTCCCTTCAATGTTGCAAGAAGCGCCTCTGAGATACCTATAGTACATAGTAAGAAGCGCTATCAATGTCCTTTATATAAAAATTTAAGGAGAGACCTCGAGATACAGGCTAACTTGAAAACGTTCAGAGCGAGCTCTGCCCCTCCCCCTCTAAGTTAGGGGATGAATCAACAATAAATATGATGATGATGATGATATTATAATGATGTTCCACTACAGATACAGCCTGCTGGAGGTGGGGGTGCTAATCCAGCGAAGCCTGGATTACAATTTGTATCACATTTTTCCCACCCTTCCTATCAGGAACCCTTGCTTTCAGCAGGGGTCGAGCACTTCAAAATGGGGCCCATCCCCTGTTGTTGTAGCCCGGGATCGCATTGCAAAATGCGGTCCTAAATGTGAGCTTCAGCTTTCAATGAATGGATGGAGGGAATCGACACCACGGCTGGCACCTTGGGTGAGCAACAACAACATGATGCTATGATAACAAATCTTTAGCCTTTCTATCTAGGTTAATTCCTTTGATCAATTTGTACTGTTAGGAAAAAAAACCTCTACAACGTGAATATATAGAAGAGTAGATTGCTCAACTGATGAGAGTCTTATGGGTATTACATTAGTTGCACCTGGTTCTTCGCAGATTTGAAATGGGTCACGCTAGTAAATCTGTAACTCTAGGTCGCTATATAGTACTGAATGAGTTTAATTCTAAGTTAAGGTCATTGCTAGTCCAATCTTATTACGGTAGGTTAATCAGGTGTCTGCGCTTGCATGAAAAGTTCGCTCTCAACGGTTTATGATAACATTAATCAGTTTTATGACAGGCAAACCAACAATACCCAAAACATTGTTAAAAGAAATTAAACCCTGTAACCATTTTGGCATGTTTAGATATATAAAGGAAAGGATAATAAACACATAATTTTGAGAAACACACCATTTTCTTATGATGATGTTGACAAATTAAGGCAAAACATAACAACATAATACCAAGCGTTAATAGCAACATAGTAACAAGTTGCCATAAGCTGTAATACTCTTTAAACCAATATTTGTGACGGTAGTGCTCGATTGTGTTGAGCCGTCTTGAAGAGAAACGCTTCGGGTTTCTGAACCTTGACGTTAAACACACTCAAACCATAATAAGAAGCGATTATTTGTTTTAAATGTTAATACTTCCTAACTACGTCAGAATTGATAAAATAATGGAAAAAAATTATATTTATATTAAATATAAGCAGCGGCGGATCAAGAAATGTTTGGGGGGGGGGATTTTTTTTAAATATGCCTTTGTTCAGGGGAAGGGAAAAGTTGAATCCAGGCTAATAGAGTGAAGGGTCCAAGAGTCAAAAGTTGTATTTAAATGGGCCAACTTGTAATACTTTTCAAATCGAGGGGGGCGGAGGGCCATGGCCCTCCTCAAATCGAGGGGGCCCCTAAATCCACTCCTGAATATGAACTACTATAATTATAGTAGCGGATCTAGGATTATTTTAGGGGGGGCAACTATATGCATTCTTTTGGGAGGGGCCAAGAAAAAAAAATGAGGGGGGAAGGCAAAATCGAGGGGGGGCGGGGGGTTAAAAACCCCATACTATAAGGATTTAATGCACAATTTCCAAATATTTGCCTGTGTTCGACATTCACATTTTGTTCTTGGCCCCCCCGGCCCCCGCCCCTCCCTCGGCCCCCGCCCCCCTCTTATATCCGTGTCTATATAATAGTTCTATGTGGAAGGATCCTCGACTGGCTCTACGGACTCAGATAGGATGATGATATAGTTAGCACTGTGGATCCTGTGCTTGAGGTAAATAGCGTCAAAGAATGCGTCTGGGTTTGCTTCTATCTTTTCCTTCTGTAATATAGTAAAGATAAGTAATAATACAAAAGAAATTTAACAATATTTCATTATAAAAACCAATTAAACAGAACAAATCTCCTCAGTCTCTGATATAGTAATAATTAAAATAATATCTTATGGGTCATATATACTTTAAATGTTTTATATTATACTGGATATAATAATATATTATTTGTTTTTAGCCTAGGCCGTTTATCAACCTGGCCATTAAAACTGTAATAATTATTCACCAATTGTCAAGTCATTCGCCAAACGCCACTAGTTGTCTATCAATTGTCAAATCTTTCGCCAGACGCCACTAGTTGTTAATCAATTGTCAAGTTAATATAGAATATGAATATAGAAAGGAATGGTCGTATGCAAAAGCGATCAACGACCAAAATATAAAATTTTTGTTATCTGCAAAATATTTTCAAAGCCATAAACTGACAGAATAAAATTTTTGGCCTGTATTGTAGGACACCATTATATCTAGTAATTAGCAATAAAATATTTTCAATTTTATGAAAACAATTTTGAAATATTGTTGAATAAACACCATTTTTTATGATATTTCAGATGGTCTTTAGTCCGCTTTTGCATACGACCATCCAAATAGTCTATCGCCAATTTGTGACAAACTGGGGGGTGCAGATACTCGAGAACAGCCTGAACAGGGGAGATCAAAGAAAATCATACTAATGTAAGGGGGCGAGGTAGGGAGAAAATTATAATGCATGCCAACAAATAATTCCCAAATTCTGCCCCACCCCCACAGGTCTCCGCCCGGTCACATCCCCCCCTCCCCCCAAACCACGCCTCTGATATTTTATATAATCTATAATAGATCATAGATTATAGATCCCGAAGGCGATGCCTGAGACGACATAGATTTAATATGTCGTCTCAGGCATCGCCTTCGGGTGATGAACCAGACGTTAAATTCTCATTGTATTGTTTCATATTGTATATTTTCTACCTTTGTATAGCTGTCCTCGCACTCAAAGTAGAGATCTCTCTCTATGAATGGTGATCTCTCTTCACTAACAGCTGGGCCCCTCACCACATCCAGAAAACTGATGTAGGTCGTGTAGTCAACTGCGTCAATCAATAAATCAATCAGTTTGTTTTCAACGTCCGTTTCATCATCTGACGACAATATCAGGGACAATCCATCTATCCATCCAGTGATCTGCCACGTGGCAAGTCCAAGGCAACAATTCATACACACAATCAACTATCTCTCTCTTTAATGAGCACACCATCGACCAACCTAATAAGTCAGTCTCATCACAAAGGCTTTGACTTTTTCACACTTTTCCACACCTAAAATGATGTCTTTGTTAAAGGAAAATATAGGTTTCTGAGGTGGTTTTTCATTGACTTCCTCAGTATCTGCGTTAGTCGACTCTTACGAAACACGTGCACTTATTGGTTGGACTATTCTCAAATATCCCGGACCCAACAGGGACAATAGAATAGAATAAAAATGGCAACGCTTATTGCAATAAATATGTTAAATAATTTTATTATAACATGCTTACTTTGTGTTACTACTGGATGATATACTGATTTTAGAAAATATCAAAAACTTACTTGTTGTAAGCCTACTTCATCTAGTGTTCTTCATTGTCTGTTTGTCCCCTTGTTGGTGTCTATAATCTAGACACCAGCACAGACTTATTTTGTTCCATTTTGTTCCAATATGTTCTATAAGAAATTTATATACAAAGAGCCTCAGTGAATGGATGAACGTTGAAGAAGTAAAACTGATTACATTTGTTGGAGACAGAGATATTTGGAAAACTATGACCGTCAGAGCTGGGAACCGCAGGACACTTTAAAAAAGAAGAAGATGTTCTATTTGTCTTATTCTGTTAGTAGATTGTTTCGTTCGTAGTACGTGGTAGATATGACATGTATGATCAGAACTGCAAGAGACAGAGATGAATGGCACACCATGACACCCACGGCCTGGACTGGGCAAGCGACCTATATAAGAAATATGTCATCTCCCTTTCCGTTCTGCACTGTTTCTGATCTCGCTTTCTCTTCGGTCTATGCATTGACAAGTGTATTCTTGTGGTATGGAACTGCTTGCAGGTTGCATTGCCTGTATGATACGTCACTGACATCGCCTTTGGGCGAGGAGCCGGACGTCAAAAGTGAACGAAATCTTCATTGTACTCAAACATTCATCAAATGCCATCAAGCATAGTTGTGAAATACAGCTATGCCAGCTATGCCATCAAGCATAGTTGTGAAATACAGCTATACAGCTGTGCAGATAAGTAGAAATAAAATATAGTAAAATACATGTATTTTTCCAAAAACAAAAAATACATGAAATACAGCAAGTAAAAATAAAATACAGAAAAATGCATGTGTTTTTAAAAAAATATAATAAATAAAATACGTATTTAACGACTATGCCATCAAGCACTTTTACAGTAATACTCACATAAGCTTGAAGTCCAGTATGCCACCTCGGACATGGGCAGACAGCCTTCATGGAAGTATGACCCCACCACAGTGATGGTAGTTTTCTCGTTGTCCTGGGTGGAATTGAACTGCCAGGTCCAGGTGTCGTACCAAGCCTTGCTCTCTCCCTCACCAATATAAGCCGTCTCCAAGTACTCAGCCCAATCTTACAAATAGAGGTCATAGTTTGGCGAGAAATCGGACGCTAAATTGCACAATGACGTCCCTGACATCATCTCTGAATATTGAAACGAACGTTAAATTGCACAATGATGTCCATGACATCATTTCTGGATTAGGAAACGGACGGCACAATTACATCCTTGACGTCGTCATCCTGGATCACGAAACGGACGATATATTTCACAATTATTTCACTTCTTATATTAATATTCGCGCCAGCCAGACATTTCTCACTTTCTTATCCGTATATTCACACATGACATACGCACATGATAGTTTTCTCTCTTAGTTGCTGTTTTTTGTGTTTTGATATTTTACAACGCCCAGATTAATCATATATTTGCCGTAAACAGTGCACAATAACAGCTAGCGCAGATATTCGAACATCCTACTAGACAGCCTGGGGTTAATATTTTTCACGTCGACTGACCTGGGAATCGAGCCCAGATCATTTGATTCTGAGGATATAATTGATTTCATTGCTATAGTAGCAGCCGTCGGTATACATTTACCAAGACCTGCTCTGGTGACGCAACTGGCTAGTCTAATTTTGAAACGAATTCCGGCTAACTCGCTATCTGGCGAAATCAGTAGCATACGCTGCTATTACTATGCTTATTTTATAATTATTTTCTAGTGAAAAGGTCCTTGATAAAAGACCTTTTTTGGAGGGGGCCACCGCCAACCCTCGGCCCTCTACGCCATTCAATGGGCATGCACATGGAGGCAATGACCGACACACAGGACAGTCACCCAGACCACAGGACAAGACAGTCACACATTAGACAGCTAATAACCCTGCAACAACAGGTCAAATCTATGCGACTCATTGTGCTAATAACCCTTCAACAATAGAGAAAATCTAGGCGACTCGTGGTCTCAGAAACTGCTCCAGAAACGTTAGCAAGTTTATATTGTCTGATTAGACCTATTATAACTTAAGCCGTAATTAACCTGGTATACAGGGAATATGCATTTGTTGAACCCTCATGATGTGTTTTGAAACACAGCCCTGAAAGTTTGCCAGGCTCTCTGTTCTCTGAAATATAATTAACAACAAAGTAATATGCAAAAACTGTATCCCATAATGTCTTCTCTCTTTCTCTCTCTCTCTCCCTCACTTTCTCTCTCTCTCTCTCAGTGCACTTTCTATCGACAGATCCACGTCATATAAATGTAGAATCGTCATATAAAAGTAGAATTTGTACGCCATATGTTTTCTTGGATATAATTTTGTTTTCTGAGGGATCTCCTTAACCGGTGACTGCGTTAGTCGGCTTCTACGAAACACGTGCAGCTTTAGGTTGGTCTATTCTTTTGTTTGCCGAATCCAACACGGCATTATGTAACAGTAAGGCCTATTGGCTGTGTATATGCTTGCACCTTCGGGCCTTTGTGCCCCATTTTGTACTCTTTGTTAGTCAGTAGGTCTCCATGTTTCAATGACTTGATTCGTGTGAAATAAATTCAATTCAATTAAATATTACCAGTGGCGTCTAACCCCCCCCCCCCCCCAAATTGTTTTACGAGATTCTTGGAAGTTTTTTTGGTT
>JAQFZF010004364.1:0-10617 GCA_034695365.1 Enchytraeus norvegicus
AGCAGATATAGTAAATATATAGTATATTTTGCAATGTCTAGCAAAGTTTTTATCTAGGTTGTGTTTTTATTAACGTTCTCTATTGTGGATGTGGATATAGAGGCGAAAGCCTGCGTCCATGTATACCAGTTAAGTTAAGTTAAGTATTACCCCCAAGAATTTGATTTGATTAACTTCAGTGATGGTTTGGTTCTCAATTTTCAGCTAAAAATCTGAAGCATTATTATCAAATGTAATTTTTTTTATATCCCAAAAGCATGTAATTAGTTTTTTTTAAATTTAAAGATAATCGATTAGTCTTAAACCAACCTGACAGTATCTCAAGTTCAGCGTTAATAGTATTCATTAGATGAGGAATAAATGAGCTAGAATAAATAGGATTAGTATCATCTGCAATTAAGATAAAATTTAGGCACGCACTTGAATTTACTATGTCGTTTGTATACAATAAAAACAAGAGCGGACCAAGAATAGATCCCTGAGGAACCCCGCAAGTAATCAATCTTAAGCTAGAATGGCAATTGTTATAAGTCACAAATTGTTTTCGATTGTTTAAATAGCTTTTAAGAAGAAGATTGACATTTCCTCTGAAACCGTAATGGTCTAATTTTTGTAAATGAATGTTATGATTTCAATCTAGTCGATCTCGCGTAGCCGGCCCTCGATTCATTCCATTCTAAATGAATCGTTTTATAAAACCCACAGGGCTATTTACACCCGGGGTATTTAATTTAATTTTTTTAAATCAATCAATCAGTCAATCAATCAGGCAATCGATTAATCAAGAAATAAAGCCAGATAATGAGTTAGACAGACAGCCAGCCAGATAGGCAGACAGACAGACAAACAGACAGACAGACATACGCGCAGTATGTCAGCAACCTGTCGGTAGTATCCTAAGAGACAGGCGGAGACACAGGCGGACAGAGGCAGACACACCCGCAGACAGCATTTAGGTGAGTGTCCGGTCTATAATTAGCTAGATCATGAGTGAGATAGACAGACAGACAGACAGACAGACAGACAGACAGACATACCCGCAGACAGTATTGAGGTCAGTCTCCTGCCTGTAGTTAGCTAAATCATGCTGACTCTGCAGGGTCTCCACAGGAGTCAAGCACCTCGTGATGTTGTTGTTATTTGCCCCACAGTCGTTACACTGGACTTCGGTACAAAGCCTGCACAGCACTAGCACACCTGCACATATTATAATGCACTACGTCTGAGTGTGTTTAACGTCAAGGTTCAGAAGCAAAGAGTGCTTCTCCTCAAGACGGCTCAACACAATCGGACAATACCGTCACAAAGATTGGGATTAATGCTATTGCAGAGACAAAGTGCCTCGCAGTCTGTTACAGACCACCGAGTTGAATTATATAAATCAGTGCCGGGTAAACGGCGACGCGTGATGTGCGGCCCGCGGGACCCTTCTTGGCGGCCCTAGAGCACACGACGACAACAAAGAATTGACTGTGCTAATTTCAATGCCGGATAGAAGTTGTATACTCATGAAATGATAGTAGACTAATAGATGCATCTCAATTGCAGCTAAAACAATTTACTGCTTTGGCCAAGCAGTTACCTAGCAACATCTTGATTGCAGCTCGACTAATACTTATGAACATACCTGAGCATATGATTCCTGAATCAGTATAAATGTTTTCAATGAATAATTTTATAGCAAATTTAGTGACTTTTTGAAAAATTGTAAATAGTTTGTCAATAATTTGTGATTCGTTTTTCCTGAAATTGATCGCGCGGCGAATAATATTTAACTTGTGAGAGATTATTTGATAGGTAATCCTGTTCCAAAAGAATTACACAACAGCGGAAACTTGGTTGTGTTTTTTGCGAACAAACTTCTCTATTTAAGGATTGAAATTGATTAGAAACATGTAACTTTTCCGTGAATATTTAGCCAATGATGACAGCTCTGAAATATTCGCTCATCAAAGTCCGTTTTTATATAGCCTAAGTCAAATTTTTAATCCCAATTAAAAATTTTATGCGGCCCTCGGTTCAAAAAGTTTGCCGAGGCCTAATATAAATGAACAAGTAGTCTGTTATAGTTATCTTTGAATTTTACTTCTATATGAACTTTCTCAGTGTAGCCTACTAAACATTAGGCACCTGCAAGGTGGGATTTGCCGGGGGGGGGGGGTTTCGATACTCCCAAGGTGGAATCTCTCCCCCCTCCCCCCCCAAGGTTTAAAAAAAATACTGCTAGGGGTTCAGCATTGGACCCCCGTAGAAGTTTTTCGTCTTAATTTGGGGCCCCTATGGCCCAAAATTAAGACCGCCCCCCCGAGAAAAATATCCCAAATCCCACCCTGGAAACCTGTTGCGGGTCTAGTAATTGTGAAGGAAGCCAATATTTGCAGTGAAAAGGGCAAAAAATATTTAACTCGCTCCGCTCGCAACCTTTACACGCTTTATTTACAAAATTGCGTTCAGAGCGAAGATATAATTTTCTTTGGGGCTCGCTTCGCTTTTGCAATTTATCAGGTTTAGAGAAAGCGTGTACACTGCACAGTGCACACATAGCAAAAATTCTTGCCCCCCCCCCTCCCTTCCCTCAACCTAAATGCTGGCGACGCCACTGCATGTGTGTAGTACATGACATTGTACAATTGTACATTGTACAATTGTACAATGTACAATTGTACAATGTATGTTGCACATCTAGGCTATAATTATCAGTATCAATCAGTCAATGAGGATATTACGTCCGGTTCTTCACCTGAAGGCGATGTCAGGGACGTTCAAAGCGGAATGTGCAATTAGGCTACAG
This sequence comes from Enchytraeus norvegicus, assembly GCA_034695365.1. Classification (NCBI taxonomy): domain Eukaryota; kingdom Metazoa; phylum Annelida; class Clitellata; order Enchytraeida; family Enchytraeidae; genus Enchytraeus; species Enchytraeus norvegicus. Next base: position 2,792 of record JAQFZF010004364.1, read on the forward strand.
ACAGCTTCGAACCACTAGAACAATCCTGCAAATGGATAAACGAACAGAATACGAGATGCAAAAGAGTGCAAATCAATTTAATATCTAAGGCAAGATTGTCTGGTGGAACATATCTCAAATAAAGTGGAAATCGATGAATAACGTTCTGTACTACAAATGCATACATAGACCATGGGCTACTGTATATATCGGTTTAGCTCTAATTGGGTCTATCTTTTTATCTCATATTTGAGAACTAGAAATGTTAATTTAGTTATCCATTTTGATTTATTAAGCACAGCGTTCAATGTCATTAACTTATTATGTTTTCCAATCCATATCTAAGTATTAGGCAAGAATTACTTACACAGTGCAATAGAAGCATTCAGAGTCAGTTTTGTGATCCCATCGTAACTCAGCATGGCCTCTTGTAAGTAGAATCTAGCTCTGGAATAGATCTGCCACTATAGCCTATAGTTATCAAAAGAAGCGCACGCAGTGAAATGCATACTTAACTTCTTATGTGGCAGTTAATGGTAACAATTATAAATGGCTTATATTAACGTCCGTTTCCTCATCCAAGGATGACGTCAGGGATGTCCCAGTTTTGTATAGGCTAGGGTTAGATTCGAGAAACTTGAAAATAGACCAAATGAAAACTGCACATGTTTCGTAAAAGCCGCCTAATGCAGATATTTTCATGGCTGAGGAAGGCAATGGAAAACCATCTCTGAAGTCAGAAAATATATTCCCAAGAAAAAAGGTTACATTTTCAGTGTGGTAAAGGCATAGACTTTTTGAAGAGATCAACTTGATGATCAATGGAGTGCTCATTGGTGTGTCAGCAGAGTGTTTCAGTAGGCCTATACGTACCTCAATTGGACCTGCCATTTGGCAGTGCACTAGAAAGAGAGAGAGAGAGAGAGAGAGAAAGAGAGAGAGAGATAGGCCTAGGCTAGGTGACAAAGATTTCTCTATAGTAGACTTCGATATACCTTTTATTAACTATAAACAGATTTCTAGTGGGCCTAAACAGCAAACAAGTGAAAAGCTAGTAAGATAATGTTTAACTGTTTCTATATCTAAGGATACTGTCAGAGACGGCCCGTGGTAATAACGCTATCTTTCTCAGTCTGCTTTAATTAGTCGCCTCCTACAAGCACATTCAGTTACCGGTGAGTCAATATCCAACCTTGTCGGTTGTAGCACTGAAATCAGCTGCCGCTGTGTACTAGTCTGATGAGAAGAAATGATATAGGGCTTCCTTCAATCAGAACAATCGGGCTGCTTTCAACAATAAAATTTTGCCTTCCCCGGACGCATCTATCAGAACTGTGGTACAGATTTGCCAGGAACCAATCTCAACCCACCAACAACACTAATTCTCCCTTAACAACCAATCACAGGCGTCTATTTCCCGCGCTGTGATTAGTAGATTTTTCAATATTTGTTAATATGTACTATTAGTAGTATATTAGCTCCCCGGACTCTATATAGCCTACTACTTGTAGTACAGATTTGCTAGTACAGATTTGTTAAGGTTGTGGGTTGGGTGGTGAGATTGGAGATCTGCACTATCATTGCAAATTTGTACTACAAGTAGTACTGATGCTCCCCGGACACTATGGCTCTCCGGAATGGTTCAATCACACTTCAGTGTTTAATAATTATGCTGCCCGATCAATCAATCAATCAATAAGTGAACTTATTTATTTAGCGCCGATCTATGAGAGTTAACCTAAATAGTCTTGCAGCCAAAGACAACTCTCAAAACGGTCAATTTCCCCCATGTAAAGGAGTCTAGATCAGGATTCACAACACGCGGCCCACGGGCCACATCCGCCGATATGCTTGCCGCGCGGCCCGCCGAGGGCTGGCTAAAAATATTTTTTAGTGTTTAGAAATTTTAATGTCAAAAGAGCAAATATTTTGACTATTTGCATGGCAAAAAACTTTAGTACGGCCTGCGACCCCTTCATCAAATTCTATGAATCTCTTGGGCTCATTGAGGTTGTGCAGCAAACTGAGGTAGGCATTGGGAAGCTACATGTACATTTAGAAGCCATAATTTTCTTTGAACGTATAGTACTGTATTTTACGGAAATAATTATTATGAAACAAGTGAAAGCAAATCCTATGTGGTGGGAGCGGCCTGTTTAGTTGATCGATGGTGTACTCATTAATGATCGAGAAGGTAAACTTTGCGTAGAGATATTTAGTAAGAAATTCGAGCGTCCATGAAAAGTAAAGAGGACTATCTGATAGAGAAACCTCAGAGATTACATAAGTTTGAAGATGATGGATTGCTGTCTGTGCTGCGGCTGTTACAGAGAAAAACTTCTTATTCTGCGACTCTAGATTTAGGTGTTTAGCGTCGTAGACAAGTCCTTTCTTGATATCCCTGACATCTTTTTTGACGATTTGTCATCACCTTCGGATGAAGAAAAGGACGTCACATGCTCATGACGAAATTCATATCAATCAATTAATCAATCAATGAGGATTTACCTTCCGGTTCCCCACCCGAAAGCGATATCTTGGACCAATAGCCTACTGAAATTAACGCACAATAAATCAAATCAAATCAAAAACGGTTTAGCATCCGGTTCATCATCTGGCGATGTTATCAGGGACGTCTCAGGCAGCATATGTCACACCAGCTGGTCAAGTAACGAGTCTTGAGTTTGCAACAGAAAGTAGATATGATGGTGCATGATCGAATATGAAGAGGTAGAGCATTCCATGTTGAATTCCATGAGCATTCCAGTATTATCCTAGGAGTCCCTGGACAAGATTTGTAACCACGGATATTTCCTATCTGACTTGGACCGTTGGTGTCTATATTTATGAATTATGAGCAGTGGTTAAGTGAGAAATCCTAGGCCTATGTGGTGGAACTCCAGTTTTTGTTTGTTGAACGCAGAGGTGAGATATAGTGAAATTTATACTGAGGTCCCGGAACGCTGTTCCACCGCGTTCCGGCCCACTTTAAACACTGTTTATCAGATAATACATATCATTAAACATCATTTTCTTGAAGACATTCTGGTCTAATAAAAGTGTTTTATATGTTTCCTCCTACAATGTAACGTTGAGCGGATATGAGGGGGGGGGGGGGGAGGAGAGGAGGGGCTCGACCTGAGGCTGTTGAAATGTGAAAATTATTAATTATTAATTAATTTGAATTATATTATTATTAACATGATGTACAATTTGACCCACTGAAAGATTGAAAGACCTATTTTGGATCTTTGGTCTCCCTCGTTCGACTGATTCATCGACATCTAATTAAGTTTTAACCTCCTCCCCTCGCCAAAAAATGTATGTTAACAAAATCCCCTCCCCCCTCCACCCCCTCAAAAATTCCCACAGCCGCCACAGACTGTAGCATTATTATAGTAGCGACTAAGTTCCGTCCAACTTTGCATTGTAAAAAGGCCTATATTTTGAGAATTCAAAATTAACATAAGCGAATTTAAATCCTAACCATAACCCCTACCCTAACCCTAACCCTAATGCTCTTATATCTACTTCAATCACAGCAGAGATTAAGACAGAATCATAAAAAGTTTATTCAAGAGGCCGACAAACTGCACGGAAATTAGTCGCTACTCGCTAGTTATTATTATGCAGCAGTTGATGTATCTCATACAGCTGATCGAAGATGGATGCTGTCTGGGATATTATGATTTGTTTTCATTAGAAGGGATTAAAGCTTCCTTTAACGATAATCCTGTAGTCTCAGAATCCTTGTACACTTTGAAACTCTTTGAACTTCAAGTGTGTGGGCCACTGGAAGACAAGTTCTGTTTTTGAAGACTATTTCATTGACATTTGGCTTCAGATTAGGCCTACATGTTGGCAATGTTCCCCTTATATTAAATAAATTTGAACTTGCATTGCAAGTTGTGTGCGTTACTATAGGATGCCGGTAGGATAATCTGTAACAAAAAACAGTTCAATTAAATTAGGCCTACTGCAGCAACTTACTGATATGAATATATGGGACTATGGGAGGGACAGAAAGAAAAACAAGACCAACCTCGGTGCAAGTCCATTTATCAAGACAATGGAACTTAGCTAAGAGAAGCCCCTAGCTTAGAGGTGTGGTGAGGTATTGAGATAGTGACTCAGTGGTAACATGATATAGCCACACATACAAGAACACATACATATAAGCACACATACAAGCACACATACACAAACTGGCACACATACATACGTGACGGTATGCCATACACACATACAAGCACGCATATGTATTCACACGCATTACAAGAACAATACAAGCACACACACATCCAATAGTATATTCATACAAGCACACACACACATACACACAAATACATACAAGCTCACATACATACGAACACACGAACACATAGGCAAACATACTGTAACAGGCCCAAATACACGGGCACATACATAACAACACATATCCATTTAAATATATTCACACTTACTGCATACACATAAGTTTGATGCGAGGCGTATTGCACAAATTCATATTGTATCTCGCTCAACAATGTGCACACCAAGTTTTTCATTCTGAAGTAGTTTTCCTTTGCTTTTGTTATCTTTAACCTTTAACTAGGTAAATCATAATTAATTATTATAATAACTTAAGTAAGATGTTCTGCTCGATGACCGAAAGGTCCCTCAGGAAACCTTAAAACCACTTAATTGTTTTGTTAAATTTACATTTTGTAATTGCATATCGTGATTCTTTATTCGATGTTAACTGATAATATAATGAATAAGTGATTGGATTATCGTGGTGTTGAAATAAAAGAACTAACTAGCTAACTATTTCTATTTGGATAACAAAGTAGTAAAAATATCCTTAATGCTTTATGTGTGTTGGCTGGGGATTATAAACGTTGTGTAATAACGAAATCATTAGCATCTCCTTATCTCCGAGACCTCTATTTATGGTCTCGGTACATACAGGGCAGAGCGTATGTTTTAAGTTCTTAGTACTGTGTAGTGCTACATGTATGTAGAAATGGACCTAAATGCTTTAGGTAGGTTTGAGTGTGCTTAACGTCAAGGTTCAGAAGCACAAGCTTTGTGATTTCACTATCATAACCTAATGAAATTGTATTCGTTTTAATGATAAAAACTAAAAGTTTGCCGTAGCCAACTCGGAAAATATGCTTTTTATAACATTCAGTTTTTGTAAATCTGAAGTTAGCAAGTGTCTATAGGTGTAATTAATCAGTAGACCTACAACTAATTAACACTAGTAGAGCAACCAGTGGTCAAAGTGAGCCGGAAAGCTCTGCCGAGCGTTCCGGCTGCTATGCAGAGCGTTCCGGCTGCTCTGACTGGGTGTTTAAAGGTAGCGTTCCACCTGCTAACTCGCTCCACTTTGACCACTGAGAGCAACACAGTAATTACTAGTGTACTGGCACATTATATTAACTCATCAAAAGTAGAGTACACAAGACAATACAACGCAATGCAATACAATACAATAACTCAAACGGGTTAGAAAGCACCCTACTGGTATGTTAAAGTCTACAATGGTCGAAGTGATGATTAAAGTTCTTATTATACTTTAATTTTACATCATTCGTGCATAATAGTTTATAGTTGAACAAAAACACCCAGTCATCCGTGCATAATAGTGTCTAGTTGAACGGAGGCAAAATTTAAAAAATAAACGAAAAGTAATTTCATCAATAGATAAACAACTAATTTACATAAGTGTAACGGAATGAGCAGCCCTCATTACCCTTTCTATTATAAGAAATATTGACATTGAACTGTAGGCCTACAGACCTACAGGTATTAAGTTCAACCACTATGAACGGTGTGCTAATTAAATACCCAGACGTCTAGCACGTGTAGCTAGCAGTCGCGTCCAGGATACCAGCGAGGAAAGTCGATGTTCGAATCCCAGGTGTGAAGAGGGACGCGGCTCGGTTTAACGCCTGTATTGTTAACTTGAGGAGATATGGGTTTGTGACGTTAAATACGCTGTGATAATTACATTTGTTTTCTATTGGTTTCATTTACTATTATTACTTTATGTTCAGTTGCACTAATGCTGTTATAACTATTTTTTGTTAATTATATTCTTTATTTGTTTCTTTCTAAACACTGTGTTTCAGAGTCATTTATCATGCTCTAAGCTCAAAGCTTAATAGTTTGTCTCTGACATCCTCGTCGTATTAAGAAAGGGAAGTCAAAACGTCGTAATTATGAAGAACCGAGGCTGAGTGATTTATATCAACCGTGTTTGAGGCCACACGGGAGAAACCCTCATAATAAGAATTCTGTAAAAAAACTTCTTTAAGAAATAAGAACTAAAAAATCCATCCTAATAAATTCATCAAAAATAAAGTAAATATGAAAGAAAAATCCAGCAATAAACCACAAGTGATCCATGAATCAATTCTAACCGATCAACAAGTTAATGTATTTTAAATGTATGATGAATCAATATGATAAATCAGTGAAATCAATACGTATGATCATTGACGTCCCTGACATCATCATTAGATGAGGAAACGGACATTACACTTCTGTTATTACTAGTATTTTTGGCTGCGATGTTCTTCTCAATACAAATTATGCAAACATTGGAGACAGTAATGTGAAAAATATATATACAATTCTATTTTTAAATCAATCAATCTATAGCCTAGCATCTACCTCCATACGAAGCAATGTAATACAATAGATTATAATACAATACAAATATAATACAATACAGGTATCATGTCTAATTCATCAGATGGCGATCAGTTAGGATTTAGAGTCATTTTTCTCATTCAAAGACAATATCAGGCAGGAAATGTTCTTTTCAACATTAATTGTTCAACTGATTGAGCAATTAATCAATCAATTGATCAATCAAGCAAGCAATCAATCAATCAAGAATCGATTGATCAATCAATCAATCACTCAATCAATCAATCTACAGATGATTGTTGGCAGGCTAGCGGCTCGATGAAATAGATTCAGCACGTTTGGTTCTCCTCGACACTTGGCTGCTGTCTATCAACGCTCCACCGCTGTTGGCTGCAGCTTCTTCCAATAGCCAGGCTAGGACCAGCGGGGTGAAGTAACTTATGATTATATCAGCCCCTGCATAAGTAATCAATCAATAAATCAATCAATAAATTAATCAATCAATTTATCTAAACAGAATTGTTCCATACTAATTATTATCACTTATATAATATATATGTCCCAGTTAGATAACGTAGTAATAGGCAAGCTTGATAAGCAGGATGCAACAGGTTCCAGTCCCAGCCGAGTCCGTCTCTGACAGTATCATTCAATCCGGAAACAGGCGTTAAGCTTAGCGTTTGCTTTACTTTGGTCATATAAAAAGGTAAGTCAAACTTTAACTATCAATTTTTGCTTTATAAATAATTATTAAAACTTGATCTAGATTTAATTAATAATATTTCTACAGAAATAATTATCAAACAAAGAGTGACAAGCAGACATACCAGCACGGCGCGCGGACCCCAGAGTCTCCATGACGATACGGCGCAGGTCAAATGCACCGGCCTTGGCGCCGTGCAGCAGCATGGCGTACTCTCCTGACACCTGGTAGATAGCCAATGGGTGGTAGGGGTACTGCAGCAACCAATCACACACAAGCTCACATTATATATTAACCAATCAGGATGGCGAACAACCAATCACACCACACAAGCTCACATTATATATTAACCAATCAGGATGGTAAACAACCAATCACACACAAGCTCACATTATATATTAACCAATCAGGATGGTGAACAACCAATCACAAACAAGCTCACATTATATATTAATCAGGATGGTGACCAACCAATCACACACAAGCTCACATAAAATATTAACAA
>JAQFZF010004365.1:0-10617 GCA_034695365.1 Enchytraeus norvegicus
TAAGCTTCGCATATCAACATCCGGAGTGTAATAATGTAGCAACTAGAGCACGGATTATTCATATTGCTTGAGCCTTCTAGTGTATATATTAGTACTTCTATGATTTTTATTAGCTACTCTTACAGCTACATGTAAGAAATAGAATATCTACCTAATAGAATGGTTGCTGTGGTCCCTGCTATCACCTTAAGGGTGAGGAAACGGACGTTTAATCGAGTTGATTAGTTATGTTGATTGATTGATAGCTGGATTGATTGACGTATTAATACTAAAATTGATAAAGTCGTCGGTTTCTGTAAATTAATTAATTGGTTAATTTGCCAAGTAGGTACACGCACTTCTTAATAAAAAAGACAGCTTAAAAATGACGCACCTGATATCGTCGTCAAAGGATGAAAAAGACGTACACCCATGTCGTATTATTGTTTTGTGAAATATGTATTAAACAAATAAAATTAATATAAAAAATGAACGGCTCGCCTTATTTTCTATTGACTTGCCGTAAGTACATGAAGCCCATAATAATCGAGAGATTTAGTAATCTCAGGAAGCCACGGATTCATGTCCCAGCTAGGTCCGTCCCTGACAATATCCCTGGATACGGAAGCAGACGTTGAACTTAGCTATACTGCTTTTATTATGGCTTATCCAAGCTGGCTTTCAGTTTCATCATACAGTTTTTAAAGCTACTTTTTTGGTATTACAAATTCATTTTAATATTATCAAGTCTGCAAAGGTTTAGTCATACGACATTCTGTAGAATAATAGGCTAGCCTGGGGCCAGAGTTGAACCAAGATCATACTGATCCATAGATCGATATCTTAACGATCTCACAACTCCAATAGACTATCATTGACAGATGATCAGATAAGATGTCGCCACATATTCTCTGCTTGAAGATTTATAGAAACTGTTGTCGAGGAAACAGTGGTGTGCAAACTGTGCATGCACGATTTAAAACCATCGGTTAATTTGAACAATGAGAGCATGTAGACTATATAAGTACAGCTTTATTAGTTTATTATTATACCATATCATTATATCTCTAGCAAAGTGCACTGACAAATGGCAGGTCCATTGCAGATAACTGTATCGTTTGTAGAACATTTTTTGTGAAGATATGTTTGACTTAAATGTGGATCTTCTAATCACTTCTCAATGACTGTGTTAGTCGGCTTCAACGAAACACTTGCAGCTTTCGGTTGGTCTATTCTCGTATCTGCCGGAGCCAAAACGGCCAAATGTGGACGATATGTGAGATGGATGCCTTGGATGAGGTTCAGGGGTTTGTATCCCCAAAGTTTGAGATTGGGGCAGGTACCATATGCCTCACCACTAAAATTAGAAATCTGTTTATTTATATGAAGCATTTTGTGATAAAATGACTAATTTGCGTCTCATCATAGTTGGAACTGAATTTCTTATTGGTGACCTCCAAGAGCAGACCAAAAATAGAGGAGCTCAATAATATTAGAATCTCCAAATTTTGTCAATGGACTTTTTTTCCAAAACTTTTTTTGACTCCACCCTTGCTCCCCCCACCCCTTAAAAATGAGTCAATCTAGACCACATCTCCACCCAAGGGTTTGACCCCGGGAGCCTGTGTGACGGGAGCCGACAGGGGGGGGGGAGGGGGGCATGACGGAGCGGTATGTAAGGGCTGGGCTGACGAGGTGGCGCCAGCCTCGCTCGTCCTCTGATGCTATCTCAGCCCGTGGTGATATGATCAGGCGCCTAGTGTCTCTGTCTCTCTGTCTCTCTGTCTCCCCGCTCTCTCTCTCTCTCTCTCTCTCTCTCTCTCTCACTCTCTCTCTCTCTCTCTGCAGACATCTAAAAAGAACGGCTCTGTACAGACAAGCTCATAGATTGACTAATTGACTAATTGGTTGATTTACTGATTGATTGCGCTAACTGAAAACATATTTAACCCGTCTCTGATGCTGCTTTCGTAATAACTCGAACCACATCAAGGCCGTTCCTATCCTTAACATTGTTAATTATTACTGTCTAGTATTATTATTTGTTTATTTTATTTTATTTTATTTACCATTATTTAAGACTATTTATTAAAAATAACTCATCGCTTGCAAAAACCCCTTGGTGGAGTCTCATAAACGTCCCTGACATCGCTTCGGATGAGGAACCGAACGTTAAATCCTCATTGTAGGCCTACCCTGTTTAAATATTGTGTCCTATTACAATTGTCTGGACTGAGAAACGTTTTATATCACACACAGTTACAATATACAGCTATATAATGACTGGCGCCTCTGACGACGAGACATGAAGTCATAAAATACTCTATATATGAAGTTACAGGCGGCACCAGCCTTGATATCTGTCATCATTTAATATCCCTGCATGAAACATTGTTAGGACAATACTAAAAATAGAGGTTCTGTGGACTAGAGATAACACATCGAGTTTTAAAATCAGAGTTTGCAAGTTCAATACTCAGCTGCAGTGGTTAAATTGTAAAGCAAGGGTCGATGGAACTGTTAAATATTCAAGGGGCCCATCGCTCTGGTAGGACCCCGGAACGCTGAAGGTATGGTCCTGGAAAGTTGATGGTTATTTTTACTGCTTTGCCTTGGAATGGCGTTCCGCCATGTTCCGCTTCAATTTAACTACTGCTCAGTTGTGACGGTTATCTCTTTGTAAAAGTAAAGATAAGTTTAACGTTAGTTTTCGTATCAAGGACACTGTCAGAGACGGACCCAGTTGGGACTCGAACCCGTGACATACTGCTTATAGAGCAAACGTCTTACCAACTACACCGTCCCTGATGTCGTCGTCAGGTTATGAAACGGACGTTTAATTCGCGTTGATTGATTGATCCAAACGCAAGCTCTATTATGGTGTGGTAAGAGACGTAAGAGTCTGAAACTCCGTTAGTCAATCAGTAGCGGCGCCAGACCGTCCGAGCAACCAGGTCATTAAAAACTAAAGGCAGATAGTAAAACAGCAGTAATGCTATGGTCGGAGGTTTTTCTACTAGGCCATTTGGCCTGGTGCGACCTTGTGTTGCGCCGCCACTGGCACCACTGCTGTCGTAGGATACTTACTTTAATGTGCAAAATATGGTAGCATTCGAAAATTCCTCGTGTAATATAGAACTCTCACCAAATCTTTCTTATGTTCCATCAATAATTAGCATTGCAAATATCAACATTGATTTTGATTATTCTGATACTGCTCTTAAGTTCGCAGTATGTTACACACCACTTTAAACGTCTCGCAGCGATCATTAAAGAGAATGATTTATAGCCGTTAGCTGGCGGCATCTGTCGGTCGAGTAAAAGCGTGTAATCGCTACAATATTCTGTCTACTCAATGGCGATCACAGACAGTGATTAAAGCGTTAACTATCCAATACTTTGCAAACGTATCATTCTAACTTTCCAGGAGTAAAATACACTACAAAACATTACAATGAGGATTTAACGTTCGGTTCCTCACCTGAAGGTGAAAAGAGGGATGTCTTAAGCAGACTATGCAACTGCAGGATGCGGCAAGCAGTTCGTTACAATCACAACCAGAACACACTTGCCAATGATAGACCGAACATAATTGCAGTGGCGGATGCTGCTTGACAACTAGGGGGGGGGGGGGTAAAGAACGGTTGCTTTCCCAGATTTTTGAGGCGACTGCATACACTGAATTATTGCCAACATGTAAAGCAAGCGACTTGTTGGCTATAGTATGTGTGTTTGAATACATAACTCTGCTAGAATAAAACTGCACTTGATATTTAAACAACGTAAAGCGTGTCTTCTACTCTTCAGTAACATTTACTCTTCATTTGCATTTACTTATCAGTACCGTTAGCATATCCTTTTCTCCTTCATGTTTCTGACAACCGTTCGAGTGAACCGGTTTATCGAGATATGCTCTGTTGGGACGTCAATTGAAGCAAATTGTTGCTGGGAGGCAGTACAGCTTCCAGGTGTATATCCTAATATCCACATCTACACTATATATAGAATGTTTCTGGAACACAGCTTATAGATGTTAGACATGTTAAACATTTAGAAACATGTTACACATACCCGTGTTGTATTGTATTGCACTGTATTGTCGGAATTGTTAGATAGCTATTGGCAGGAGCCAGTAGCTACATCGGTAAAGTTTCCGGCTAGGGATCAGTATGTGCGGGGCTCGAATCCGAGGCTCGCCCGTCACTGATATCCCTTTCGAGAGATGAAACTGACGTTAACTTCGGATATATGCCTTTTTAATTGTATTGCATCGTCCCAGACTTCGGGTGAGGAACCGGACGTTAAATCCTCATTGTATTGTATTGTATTGTATTATATCGCAGGCGAGACTCGATGTTTCTGCAATGAAGCTAGCTGCGTGCAGACGTCCTACATGTGCAAGTCAATGCTAAATCTGTGCTACACTCTCAACACACGCAGAGGTTCATACGTCACACACGGCTGTGTGGATAACCTGCCGCCAGTGGCCAGGCTGCAGTGTCACCAACAGAGGGCGCTCAGCTGGGAAGGGATCAGCTCCGCGGTGGGAAACCAACAACCAGGGATCGAAGTGGTAGAAAACTCGCAGTCACAGGTAGAGACAGACAGTAATAGTGTTGGAGATAGATTTAGGAGTCCAGAAAAAAAGGATAACAGAGTAGAAAGCGTACAAAGAAGTACAAAAGTGAACAGTAATGGAGTTGGACAAGGACAGAGTAGTACAAGAGTGAATAGTAATGGAGTAGGAAAAGGACAAAGTAGTACAAAAGTGGATCATCATAATAGGGCAGTAAGTGGACAAAAGAGAGAAGATGACAAAATTATTATTAAAAAGTCTACTAGTCCGCCTGGGATAAATACGAGTGACCGTAGAGCGAATCAATCAATTAATCAATCAAATCTTCTCTCATTGAGTAGAACATCCCGCAGTGTTGATCGACATGAAAAAACTGGGAGTTCGATAGAACCTGATCAATCAATCAATCAACCCCTTGATCAATCATTCAATCAATTACATGCATCTCGATTAGACAGCAATGAAACGGAAGGCGGTGGTCAGCTAGATAGGGATGAGAGAAGACCTAACAGAGTGGAGCAAGGATGGTCGAGACTGGAGTGCTGTGAGACAGATATGTGCAACTATCCCGTGGTGGACATACCGAGGTCATCGGGTCAGCAGCAAAGATCTGGCAAGAGTGGTCACACAGGTAGGTCATTATTATAGTTCATGATAAAACTAATGCCCTGCGTGGTCAACGAATCCGGGCTAGAACAATCAGAAAAAATACTTTCTAATACTTGAAATAAATAAATAACTATTATTCCACTGCTATTATTTCATTGTAACAAAGCCTGATTCTATACAAACTATAGTCTCTATATATCCAATTTTAAATAATTATTCCAATAATAATATATTAATCTGAGGAGGAAAAATGAGTTTCCGTTTTTGGCCTGGAACCTTAGAACAAAATGACCCTAAATAACGTACTGGCTACGCCATTCATTAAAATTACCTCACCCTATTTCTGCGAGTAACCCCTCCCTTGTTACCAGGGATGCATAGAGAACATTTTCTAATGGGGGGGGGGGGCGAATTGACTAGAAGGTACCTAATGCTTGTAAAATTTGCCAAAAATACCAGCCTTGTATTTTTTAACAGCAATGTACCAGATTAAGCTACCAGATTTCGAGGTTGTTTCCTACCTCTAAGTGGTGGGTAGGGGGGAGGGTCGATTTCCCCCATTGCCCCCTACCCGCCCCTTCTGAATCCGCGGCTGTTTCTTACGGTCTATAATAGGTCCCCCACCCACTCTCACCGCTTCTTCTTTCAAGTGCTCCATATATAGGAGCGGTTGTAGACAAGAGGCGGCTCGTTACACTTTATTAATCATCGGCCACTTTCCTTAGCATCGCAGAATATTCCGTTGTATTAGTTGTAAACCTTTTTGATGAACCGGAAGACAGTTCTTTGTCTGGATGTGACTTTGATTTTTGTCTTCTCTTGCTCATTGTTCGTCAGTCTGTCTGCCAGTAGGTGCCTCTGCTCGTCTGTCTGTTCGTCAGTCTGTCTGCCAGTAGGTGCCTCTGTTCGCCTATCTGTCTGTTCGTCAGTCTGTCTGTGGGTGCCTCTGATTAATCGTAGCTAGCACAGATAGACTGCTGCTTCGTCTGTCTGTCAGTCTCTCAGTAGGTGCCTTATTTTGTTGCAGTCGCTGTGTTTTGCTCTTTCTGATGTCCCTGACAGCATTCCTGGATGAAGAAACGAACGTTTTCTTTATTATTATGTATTTGTTCTTTATCGTTAGTTAACTTACATCTTATATAGCCCTTCAATTGTAATAGACCCTAAATTGTTTAATAGTTTAATGGACTTGCCACGTTTCGGATCTAGATTTCTCTTCAGTCTATGCATTAACAAGTGTGTTCAGGTGGTATAGAACTGCTTGCATTTGCATATTCTGCTTGAGACGTCCCTGATATAACATTCTAGTGAGGAATCGGTCGTTAAATCCTCATTGTAATGTATTGTATTGTGGTCATAATTGCTGAAAAGAACACACAATGGAGCTCAGATGGTATATCAGTAAGCAAGGCATCAGTAGGCATATAGCACTTGCATGCCTTTCATGACGGCACTCCTGCAATCTATGATGTAAGTGCGGTCTGATAGAAGTGCCACTTCCGCTGTACGTCTGGTAATTGTTAGCAATAAGTGCGCACTTCACTGCACTAGTCAGCATGTCTATGGTGCGTGATTAACTCTAGTGCTCCTCTAATATCCTCTTTATATCGCTCGAGTATTACTTTATAGTCGTTTATTGTTTAGCTTCTGTGAACTATTATATTGTCAAGAACGCTATGTTAACATTCCTTTCCGGGTTGGTTCCGGGAAGCTTGAGAATAGACCAATTGAAAACTGCACTTGGTAGAGGCCGACGAACCAAATATTTTCATACTGAGGAAGGAAACGAGAAACCACCTCGGAAGTTAGATATATAGTCCCAAGATAAAGGTTACATTTTAGTTGTTGTGTAATAAAGGCTTGGCCTTTTTGATGGGATCAAGTTAATGATCGATGCAGTGCCCATTCGTGAGCATGATAGCAGACTGTGTTTGAGAATATGTACATTGGACCTGCCATTTGGCAGTGCACTAGGGATAGAGAGATAGATATCAACATCCCATGTTCTGCTAATATTTTACGTTCTTACTTTTCCTTATTTATTGTGCATTGAGGTACGACAGCCAATACAAATTGCAACAAAACTGAACGATCGATAAAAATAAATAAATTCGATCTCTTTTTAAATTGAAATCGTCGCTTTACTTTTTAATACGTAGCATGGATCCTTAACTGTTAATTTTTGGTCCCGTCAAAAGCACAAATAAAAACTCTGTGCGTCTCATAACGTTATCAGTACATCTTTCAGAGATCGTTCAGCGGTTTAGACAGAGCAACAGCTCCTGATAAAATCGATTTCTTTAAAATCGTCGCATTCGATATTTGTTAATTAACTGTGACGAAGACATCAAGTGGTTTAGACTCGGCCGCACATGTTAGCCGCTGCATTAACCAGTAGGCTGCAGACACATAATCAGGGAGTCTTAGCTAATTAAAAACAAAGTTCTGCAACATAAACTCCACAGACCAAAGATGTTTTATAAACTGGATGCAGCGTCTGCATATGGAGCTATATTGCCTAATGATAATACGATGTGCCATTTGCCACATCGGTTGTGGCAAATGGCAGGCTAGATCACTCTGCCTTTCACTGTTCAAAGTATGAACAGTATATATGTATTGTATAGGGTTATATAGATAAACGGGTTTTCCGGTAGCGTAGTCGGTAACGCGTTTGCCCGATAAGCATTAAGCAGGCAGTCATGGGTTCGAGTCCCAGTCAGGTCTGTCTCTGACAGTATCTTTCGATATAGTTATAGACGTTAATATAGTTATAGACGTTATAGATGTGGCTCTTTTAACAGTTTTCGGCTGGGTTACTATAGCAACAGAAAAGGTTGTGCTACTTTAGAAAGAGTTGCTGATGATATAATTTTCCTCCTAATCGTCTGATTTGAGAAAACCCGAGACACTAAACATGCCTGATGTTTGTAAGGAGACTTGTGCATGCAAGTGGCGCCAACACACGTCAAACTTGTCTCTTCTCTCTCTCCGCTCTCCTCTCTCTCTCTCTCTCTCTCTCTCTCTCTTTCTTTCTTCTGCTATCTACCGAAAAATCTAGTGCTACAACTGAATTTTTCTTCTATTAGACTCTAATGTTATTTTTAAAAGCACAACTGAATTTTTCTTCCAGTAGACTCTAATGTTACTTTTAAATGCTACAACTGATATTTTCTTCTACTAGACTCTAATGTTATTTTTACTGCAATGATTATTTTATTCATCTAAAACCCGTATCTTGTTGAATTAGCCTTCTATCGTCTAATATCAACAGACGACAGGCTAATTGTTCATGTCAGGTGGCGCTAGTACTGCTCAACGCTTTAGTTCTTACTCCTCTTTCTCTCATCACTGTTTCCTTCATCCGGGATTCATCTCCCACCATTTTTTAAAGTACTGTACGAGTCATGTTTACTAATTAAAGAGCTTCTGAGCAATATGCGCACTGCAAAAGACAATACAATACAATGAGGATTTAAAGTCCTGTTTCTCACTCTAAGGCTATGTCAGGCACACAGCTACTAAAAGCTACTTGATTTACTGATAGACTAGAAAACATTCCAATGTCGGTTTTACAAATAGCTGGAATTTCTAGGAGTTTTATTCTCTGAGGTGGGTACTTATGAGGGTCTCTTGAAATGGGTCTCCTTATCCTTCCTCAGTGGCTGCGGTATTAGACTTCTATGAACACGTGCAGCTTTCGGTGGGTATATTCTCAAAGTAGCTTGAAGAAACACAGCAGAATCATCACACTAAGCGCTAATAATGAGTTTGTTACTCTAGCAACGCGTTTAACGTCTGACACTAGTTCTGATGTTGTTTCACTATTAAGACCATAGATATTTTAGGGAAAGATAAATAATCCGCCATGATGACTGGTCGAAAATTAAGTTACTTGTGGGTATTAATTTTTCGCTTCCGGTTTGTATATTGTTTACAATTTATACAGTGTTACTATGGGCACAGATATCAACATCCGTTGTGACGCTCTGTAGTGGTGGAAGAGATAGAGAACTGTACTTTACTTCAAAACAACAACAATACGATCGCATACATTCTGCCGTCAGAGAAAGCACACTGAACCTTATTTAGCTGACCACCTATCAATCGTACAAATAATAAGAAACAAGTATCAACGTTAGTAAAACGAAACAAGCGCATGCCGTTCTTGTTCTTGAGTCTTTGGTAGATATTTATAATCCTATGATTAAGACCGATTTCACGTAAAACTGAGGCTTTTATCCTGCCAGCACGAGAGAGAGTATATCTAGCCGGTGAGGGGCGCTGGTTAATGTACTCGGAGACGGGATGGCGGGGTCTGAGGGAGGACTGGTCGATGAGACCCGTAGACTCCCGGAGCTTTACATCCATCGTCCGCCTCTCACCCCACCACATGTAACACATCTATCACTATCAGCTAGATACAATGTTAGCATCAGTCTCCTGTCGAATGGATACATTGAATACATCTAACTGAAGTTTAGAAGTCCATGTGTTTTAGTTTATTAACATACAGTTGGCAGGAGCCAGTGGCACTATCGGTTAAGTTTCCGAATGCGGATCAAAGGATGTGCGGGGTTCGAATCCTAGGCTCGCTCGTTACTGATTATCCATCCTTTCGAGAGATGAAACTGACGTTAAACTCCTCTATAGCCTTTTTAGCCCTGTTTTCTATCGCTTATAGCATACAGGATAGCTCAGATTTTTCTATAACACTTTTAGACTGATTTTTAAGATAAAAATAATAAGCAGGTGTTATTAAATTGTTGTTCACACAGTTCGTGAAGTTAAACAAAAGGTCATTTTATAGCGCCCCTAGATACTAGGTAGGGCCACCTGTCCCAGAGGCGTTTTTTGAAACAGTGAATAGCAAATTAGTCTAGTCTGCCATGGACCACACACGATGAGGCAAGGCCTACGCAAGTCTGGAATATGGGCGACCAATTTGTCGAAGCCATGGTCGTAGTCTGCAGTGTAGTCTGGCCTTCATTGCAGTATATGCGTTAGTCGACTCTTACGAAACACATGCAGCTGTCGGTGGTCAGTTTTCCGTACCCAACATGGGTATACATTATAGAGGTGTATATAAATTTGCTAGTATCTCTGTATAAACCCTGCACCATGACCAATTCTTTCATTGGCTCCAATGTAACAGATAACTCAATACTCGCAGTCTCTTAGTTACAAACTTTACATCTATCTCTGGCGTTTAACCCATGTTTATCAAATCCACATGCTTTCATGTTATAAAGTATAGAGGTTCACATGTTTCTTATGGTATAATGTCTAGAGATGGGGGGTTTTCCTGTAACATATGTATCGCCGTCTCCACGTTACAATGTTCACATTCATTCACCGCTCAGTCTGGAATACATGTAGTAGTAGTAGTAGTAGTATTTTATTAAGAAATCATTATGACACACGCACACTGATACTATAAACTAGAATACATA
>JAQFZF010004366.1:0-10616 GCA_034695365.1 Enchytraeus norvegicus
GTCTATTCTCAAGTTTCCCGGATCCAACACGGGAAACCAATTAGAATAGTGTCACTCCAATTATTTAATATTCTGATGTATTTTTAATTTTGCATTTGTGTTTGCTATTTGAGTTTAGCATTTCTGAATGTATTACATTAAAACTACATGTATTACTGTTTGACTTGTTAATGTGTTTTTTGCTCGTTTTCATTCAGTCCATGCAAGATATTATCCTGCATGGACGCTTTTGTCATTTTCCTGCCTCGACATTTTCCATTTATTTGTCCGTCATTTTCCTGCCTCGACATTTTTCCTTTCTTTGTCCGTCATTTCCTACCTGTTATTTTCCTGCCTCGACATTTTCAATTTATTTGTCCTTCATTTTCCTGTCGGCCATTTTCAGCGTTCCCGTAAATTTACGATTTATTGGATTTATATATTGGCTCACTCAGTAGTCTTATAACAATAATCTCTGTCCTGTGCTTGTATAATTATGCACATTTTTATTTCCGTCTGTTTTATTTCCAAGCTTGCACTGTCATACAGCCGCACGTAGGCCTATTTACAGGTTTTCGTTTCTTAGTTTCTAATTTTAATATTTTGTGTAGACTTCCGCCTCACTGTTCGATAGTAGGCCTATCTGTCCCGTAAAGAGCGCTACAAAGCAACAAGCGAATATACCCGATTAACCAGTACCGGTGGCGATTATCATTATTGTAGTGTGATTTGGATTTGAACCCATGGCTCGTCAATCATGTTGAGCTTGAACGTACCACGCTAACCCGTAAACTACCGCCACCGGTAGTGTGCTAAAGACGTCAGCCTGGTGGCTAGGAAAGGCGGTTAGGGAGAGATCTCGTCATTCGCTCTAGTGAAACCGCGATCATCTTCAAAATGTGGGTTCTCTAACAAATCGTACCCCATCGTTAGTTCGCCATCTGGTGAGATGGACATTACGTCTATTATATTAATGCTATATCTTAATAAATGAAAGAAAACTCGGATGAGTCACAGGCAGACAGTTTTTGTTATATACACAGTAGTGAACAGATGTTTATTTTAGACGTTTTTTATAGGATCAAATAATAGTTTCAAGTTTTCATTATTTTACACGGACACACACAGACACATGGCTATACAACGACACAAGCGCACATACAAACACCGATACAGTTTATACAGAAAGTTTAAAATCCACGAGGCCGAGGATTCGGTTCCCAGAGGTTCCGTCTCCAACAGAATCTTCCTAGAGTTCGAGTAAAGAAATAGTGATACAGAAACAAGCGTTAAACTTAGCCTTAGGGGTCTACAACTTTATGCATGTAGAATTGTAGATATTACAATGTTTGCGCCTTGGTCTAACAGAAATTTAAACCATTTCTTAAGTGACGCTGCTATTTGGTCGCTATTTGGCATGATAAATTGGTACAGCAGTGAAACGCAACTAAGCCATAAATTTTGTTAAAGAATGATGCTCCAGATACATTACAATATTTCAGTGTATTATAAGGTACGATTTATCAATAGCACATGTGGATGCAATGTTTTTGTAAACATGTACTTTTCTCATCTGTGAAATTAAAAGTGTACAAAGAGAGATCAGGCTCTGGCACTCTGCTCTCACTGAAGGTGCCTTTGGGAGACCAACTAAACCAGACACCTATTTTGTACATGAGATATACAGCGCTGCAGAGTTTTAACTAAGCCAAGCTAAACAAATACAATATAAATGTACTGTAATGTACATATTTACATCAAAGTCCACAAAGATTTCTAATTAACCTTGTCTTCTCAGCAATAGTTCAACATCTACATGTACAGAGTAATAAATGGACTTAATAAATCTGCAAAATTTACTCCAGACTTTTCCTTTACAACCCACACCTGCAATACTATAAGCTCGTGTTCTAGCAATTTGTATGCTCTTTATTGTCTACGCTCCAAAGGGCTCTCAAACGATCGTCTACACTTAATCCTCAAAGTAGCCACACTCTCTAAACTCCTCTATGCTTCTTCATCCTGGTGGGGTTTTGTATCAGCCCACGATAGAGATCGTCTCGAAGCCTTCCTAAGAAGAGCAAGAAAGGCCGGTTTCTATCTAAAGCCCTCACCTTTTGAACAGCTGTGTGCCTCTGCCCACCAGAAGCTATTTAATGCTAGCCTCAGCAATTGTAATCATGTGTTGGCTCCTCTGTTGCCTCCAAAGAATGTGTATATGACACGCAGAAATACATCCTGCAGAACATTTAAGCTCTTGCTAAGCGGCCTTCTTTGTGCGACAAAAACTTTATTACGCGCATGATTCTGGACGATGCCCGTAGGCCTTCTTAAATACTAACTATTTTTATGAACTCTATCCTTGTGTATTAATAATTAATATTACGTGATGTATCTCATAAACAGTCAATAAGATTCGGTCATTAAGGCGACATAGCCTAATAAGATGTCAATAGCTTAAAGTAGTCCCACTATGACACTCAATTTTATATAGGTTATCTCTTACCAGCTTAAGGCTAATGATGTAGGCCTGTATTAATGCCGATTCTAGAACTGAATTATCAGCAAAATAGTTGACTCTTTTTTCCACGTAATTCTTTAATTTAAAGCATAGTTTTGTTGTAGGCTAATTAATTTGTTTTACTTTGTCTGCTCCATTGATATGTTGTGATATATTTTGTGTGCTACTATGTGTAACAGTCTGCGATTGATTCAATAAACGAATATATATATATCTATATATACATCTGCATACGTTAGGTAGGATGTGTACACAAATTAGTGAAAAGTAGCGCACACAAACTATATCTTAAAAGTCGTATGTACAAACCCTATACAAAGAGAATCAACTTAAAATCTGCTCACTGAAATCACTTTACTTTTTCACATAATGAAACAAAATGAAATCAAAACACGTAAATATTTGTCTTCTGATTAACAAGTTATTATAATACACCATTATGAATGCACATGTGCAATTGACGTCCCAAATCCTCATTGTATTAAGGTACATTATATTAGGTTTTAGGAAGAATCAATTACATTAAAAATTTATAATCATAATAATTTTCGTCAATCACGAGTTAATGTTGATTTTTTCGTTCAGAGATGATATCAGGGACGTGTTCACAATAAAATACAAGCCGATCCACCGCCCCTAGCTAGTATATGAAGTTCTGAACATCACAAAGAGAAAATGGTCAGAACACTAACAAAAGTTTAAAGCCGTTTTCATCATCCAAGGATGATAAATGTTCAAACACAAAGAATAATCTTGTTTAAACAAAAGTATCCAAGTGCGTCACTTCTGCTCTTAAATAACAATGCAAGAATGCAAAATTATAGAACTTCTATCGATACAATAAACTTAACACTAGAAATAAGAAATATTTCAGAAGCACACAATTTGGTAGCCTAGTGCAGTCTAAGTATAAATGTGGTCACTCCAAATGCTTCAAGATTAAAGTAGGTAAGCTCCTAATAAATCAGTAAAAGTTCTACGTCCTTTTTCTCAAAACAGAAAGTACCAGGCACCATAGAAATATGATCCGTCATATAATTAGAGTGATGTGATGTGATCGTCTACTACAATATCTAACACTTGTAACATAATTAATTTCACAATCATAAGTATAAAACATTATATTTATTTGTATATTTATCAGGCTCTGGTATGAACGAGATTCTACTCTCTTACCAGCTACACAATTAAATGAACCTCCAACCTGCCATACAAAAGTTCGCAATGTTACAGCTATGCCACATAAACCAACTGTTTCACTGTTCACATTCCCAACGTCAAAAATCAGAAATGTTTCGCTAATGTCTTGATTTTCGCAGAATAGTTCAGATAGTAACATTTCCTTCAGTGCCTTAGCACATAATCCTAGAATACCAACGTAATAATCACATAAACTTATTTTACTTAAGCAACTGTATAATCATGTAACACAAACTATTCATCTTCTAAACCTTAAAACAATGGAGAGTCAAGCAGCTAGCTGATGGCTACTGTCTGATGGCAATCAAGATTGAGGATTAAATTCACAATCACTGCCTAATTAATTCTACCACAGCGCCACTTAACTGTATTCCAATGCACTGGAAGAGAAATTAAAATTCTTTGAATTGACACTGAAAAATGTGCAAAACCTAATACGATTGTTTGATGCACTATTCTTATTACAAAAATATTCTCAAGGGTGCTTCAACCGGTTTGAATCAGCTCTGATAACTATCAACAGTATTCTGAAGCCCGTCTAAACTGCTTTGATCCGGATCTAGTAATTCACAAATATTTAGAAGGGCGTCTCAACCCGTTTGATCCAGCTCTGGTAACTATTCAAAAGTATTCTGAAGACCTTCTCAACCGGCTTGAACCAGATCAAGTAAATCAACAGTATTCAGAAGGGCGTCTCAACCGGTTTGAACCGGCTCTGGTAACTCTTGTATCATCACCTTTATCTGCTAGCAGTGACCTCCTAACAGCAACACTCTGTCTCGTAGACATGTCCTTGTGTTTCTCCGAAGACTGTCGAGTAGCCGTCTCGATCATCTTCCTTGTATCCACAACAGCTTGAGGTGAGAGACTTCGTAAATCTCGTTTCGCCGTATTCTTTTCAGGTGTATCCTTGGATTTGTCGTTAACCCTCAAGCCCATCAGCCTGACGATACCTCGGCCCCTTCGCTCATGATGATTGGCAATAGAGCGAAGGTGATCCCTTCTGCCTAGATCCTTACGTCGCAGGCTTCGGGGTGATTTGGGTTCAGTGCCTGGGTATCTTTTCACTGGGGAATAGGGAATCGGCACCAATCCCACTGGCACATCCAAATCACTACCCTCAGATAATCTTGGTCTTTTAGATTTAACCGAGTGTGAGGTTTCGTTTTCTCTATCTGAATTGCTGGAAAATTCTACTGGGGCATTTTTCACAGTAGGACTGCTAACACTGTCTTTATGACTGTGACCACGGGTAATTCTACCAGCTGGGAACGTTTGATTCGGTGGTTTTTCATTAGAATGATGCTGGGTTTCTTTCTCATGATTCTGGGTTTTTTCTAGAGAATGAGTCACCCAATGTTTATCAACATGCACAATGACATCAGCATGGCTGTGTGCTCTTGTTTCTCTTCTCGAGGTTGAAGCATGCTTATCTTCACTTCCAATTTCATTTCCAATATGGACTGATAAATTCAATACAGTTTCTTCGACCCCGTTAAAAGACTTTTCTTCAATTTCGCTGTACCTCGTAGAACTTTGATCACTATTCAATGCATCATCTCCATTCAACTGAGGTTTCTGTAAATCAGAAAACTTTCGAAGTCTTAGAGGAGAGGATACTACCCTTGCAAGGGTTTTTCTAGGTGAATGTCTCACTAGAGTGTTATCACTGCTCAATGAAATCGAATTTCTCTCATTTGACTCCGTTGCAAAAAGAATCGCATCAGTGTTTTCAACTACTGAGGTTTGTTCAGATGTCCCAAGAAAATCTGCACCATGTGCCATTTTTTCACCGTGCTCCAATGGTGCACAATGTACTTCAGGAACATCATGTACTTGTGACAAGATCTCGCCATTTAAAGATTGCAAGTTTGTCTCCACTGACAAGCTACCATCAGATGGAAAAGAAAAATTTTGCACCGATGGTATCGATGTCAACAGCATGCCACTAGGTATCACTGATTCCGAGACAATGCTGTTGGAAAATGAAGCAGGAATTGTGCTTCCACAAGTGCTAGTTAGAATTACTTCTTCATTTCCAACTGAGATCGCTTCAAATTTACCAGAATCAATTGGACCAGACTGAGTAGAATCAGTTACATTACTAATTACCCCGTTATTCAAACCCATCACTCCAGTGCCCAGAACATTTCCAACTTGACTAACAGCGAAATTTTTCTTGGGAGATCTCGGAACCCTAGGAGGTCTCATCACAGCAGGGATGTCCGGTCTAACTAGTCTATGAATTCTTCTCCACTTAACTGGTTCTACTGCCGAGCCAGATGGTAGGGCTCCCGAAGCTGGTACAGCTCCCTCAACACTTGAAGCCCCAACAGTGCTTGGTCTAGCAATGTCAACATTTCTGTTATTCAGCTCGTGCGCTAAACCTTTAGCAAAACTTTCACCTCTACGTGATTTCTCAAATAAAGCTCTGTCGTCGTTCTTTATCTGCAATCGTGACATACCGCTGAATGGCTTCCTGCCAAAAGTGGTCAGATTCTGCTTGCTACCAGAAAGTTCGAGCTGTCGCCCAGCCGGCAGACCTGCGATAACTTTCTGAACGCCTCTACCTAACCCCTCTGCAATATTAGGCCTTAAATCAAACCCACCCACATCCGCTATTTCTGAAGCAGATGCTCGCCTACTCAGTAGACCTCTTGAGCTTGATGAATGAGTTTCCGGCGTATCATCGCCTGGTACCGGCGAATGATTAGATGACTTCTCGAACACGCCGTGAACCATGTCTGCATAGCTGATGTGCTTGTTCTTTAGTCTTGCTGATCGCTTTACATCTGATGGTGAGTTGATTGGCGAGACATTAGAAGAGGTGCTGTGGCATAAAACTGTATCGGATGTTATGAAATTAGTCGTGTCGTCAGCTCCCCCTGTTCCAACCCACCCCAGAGAGGAGAGGTTACTCGATGAAGTAGATTGAATAGTTCTGTTCAACGGCAGAGCGTTGTTGGTGCCTACAGATGAACCCGTGATCTGAGCTGATGTGACAATCTGTGAAGAGATATTTCCGGCCACTCCCACGGTAAATCTGCGTACAACATAATTTTATAAATTATTATATAGATCCTTATTCGTTGAGATTGACATAAAGTAATTACCAAACTAACACAATGAACATCAATGAAAGTTAGTGAGAGCGTCTGAATGCAACATAAAAAACTGCTCGATATAAACACAGCAGCGAGGCTTAATTAGGCCTAATCGTTGTTTAAAGATAAAAACGAACAAAGAAGTAGTGCAAGACCCATCAGTGCACCCAGTGAATATTAACATAGTCGTTAGTTACATCACACTTGGATATGGGAAAGTACCTCTTAAAATACATGTAAATTAAATTATTAAATACATTTTTCACAAGTCGTAAGTGAAATTTGCATAT
Organism: Enchytraeus norvegicus; assembly: GCA_034695365.1. Taxonomy (NCBI): domain Eukaryota; kingdom Metazoa; phylum Annelida; class Clitellata; order Enchytraeida; family Enchytraeidae; genus Enchytraeus; species Enchytraeus norvegicus. Next base: position 7,095 of record JAQFZF010004366.1, read on the forward strand.
TATAGCGCACCCTAATCATTTGCAAAGTTTCTTCAGAAGTGCACAAAACAATCAACCAAATTGATTCCATTTAACAGCAATTTTATTTTTAATTTCCATGCATCACATACAAACGAGTTTACATTTCCTTTTTCTTTCTTATCACTAGTATTTTATAGTCTGCCATTCAATTGGTTAATGGTATCTTTGCCATAGAGAATGAATTTATTTAGTAAGCGCAGATACCCGATTGACATACCAGGACCAAGACGCACCATTGCCTAAAGGCACTGGTGTCACTTTTGCAGACTGACCTGGATTTGAACCAAGGACTCTTCAATAACGTGCCAAAGCGCTCCACTGTAACCACTGGAATATAAGGTCTATTGCTTCATTTTTTATTTAATTATATAATAAAGCATACAATGTCATATCATTTAGAGTGCATTTTCTGAAACATTTTGAAGGTAGTTACTCTTTTATACATAGTCCATACTGATTAAACAGTTGCCCTCCCAGACTTATCAAGACTCTTATTAGTCTTGTTACTGATGTCGTCGTCAGATGATGGACCGGACGTAAAATCCTCATTGAATGATTGATTGTAAACATATTACATACCTATTACACAGCCCAGGCAGACTCCTGGACTTATTGAGCCCAGTAGTGATGTCACCATGTGACGTCACAGGTCTAACCAGCGCAGCCTGGCGAACAGAGGATGTTAGTACATCAGGGTCATCAACGTAAAAACCTAAATACATACATTATGTCATACATGTACACAATGCAATACAATAAGGACATCTTATAGCGCCTCTATGTATCTCAGAGGCGCTTTTTGTACAGTAGAGGGAATACAATAATACAATATAATAGTATTATAATACATAATTATAGCAATACAAAACCATCATCTCATGCATATGTACATGCATACATATTACATACATTCACACACATATACATAAAAACATACACACAATCCATACATAAAACATACAAGTATATGCTATATATATATATTATATTATATATACATACTGCACACTGCACAGTGTACAATGTACAATTGTACATAGATACAATATCATACATTCACATACATACATACAAACAGACATACATGCATACATACCAAGACATGTAAGTCATACATACAATCGCATACTTGTATAGTAAACAATGCATAATGCATACGTGTCAAACATACCATCATACATACAATACATGTGTCACACATGTCCTAGAGTACATACAATTATAATTACTAATAATTAATTATTATAATTAATAATAATAATAATCTGTCCAAATTCATAATCCAATGTGTCCATGGCAATTCAAAATTTCTAAGCGATAAACAATAAGTTAAGAATAAGCTAATGTGGCACATTCGGTGACATGGCATTTTATGCAACTTTAGGTTATGTCTATTAAAGAGTTCTTATCTATACTTCCTCATTAACATAATAAAAATCTATTAATCGATTTTGGATCCAGTGTGATTAACAAACCTAGGGATTAACAACTTAATTAATCATAATATAAACATGTATGCATATTACTATTTAGCCGTGTTGGATCTGGCAAACATAAGAACAGACTTGGTCAATCGAAAGCAGCTCGTGTTTTGTATAAGCCGACTAACGCAGTCACTGGTTAAGGAGACCCCTCAGAAAAAATTGTTTCCAAGAAAATATAGCATGCACACTGTACAGTTATATGCCTGCCGTTAGGCAGTGCACTGAAAGAGAGAGACATCAATATAGTACATGCCTGTACAAAGGCATGTACTAATTCATTTAATACTCTCCGGCAGTGGCTTTCCTAGGTTTCCATGGTAATTCAAAATTTCAAAGCAACATTTCAAAGCACCAAGGTAGCACATTCAGTGCCACGGTATTCCTTATTACAGGGGATTTATTTTATTAGCTCTCATCTATACTTCCTCTTTAACGTTTACAATAAACATCTAGATATGTCATCTACTAATCTTTTTATTAGCTCAGTGTCTTTAATAAACCAGACCTGCGATTAACAAATTAAATAATAATACTTTCAACCTACCGATATTCGCAGCAGCACCCACATCATCACATTTACCAGCTTTAGGGTTAACGTAGAACCCGATCAAACGCTCCGCGCCGCTCTTATCGATCATCACAGTGCTCTTAGACTTGGCTGCGTTCATGTATCTGATGAGGAAATCTCTCTGGAGCTCTGTGCAACTGGTTGTTCGTAGCCCCATCATGAGGCAACGCTTCTTGAGGATGCCCGTGTCCTTGGCAGGCATCATCTGCTTATGAATGTCCACCAGCCTCACATGCTCCCGACCTCCCAACATCAGCCCTGGCAGGTCGTTCCAGAACATGTTCACCGTCGTCAGTTCTGGAACCGACGAGTTTAATGCTGGAACACCACCCAAACGACCCGACAATAGATTACCACCCGATCGAGGGGGTGCCGATAACGTTGAAGGTCTTGCAGCAGTGGAATGCGGAGTGATTTGACATGATCCACCTGTAGAGCTCAACGGCATTCCAGCGGTGGACAACACTCCACCGACACTTCTTCCACCCAAACCATCTGCACTGCTTCCAGCTGCCTCAGAAACACTCAAATAAATGTCTGCGTCGAACAGTTCCGACAGATTGGCGGAGTTGTTCCCGGATGACCCACCGTCTATTGAACACATGGAGAAACGTCGGGGTCGTCCCTGACCCTGGCTCGAGGGTGTGCTGAGATCCCTCAGGATACCGGACATGTTGGTGATGTTGACAGACAGGAGGTCTCCGTCATTGATCTCATCCACATCCATGAGTCCACCAGCGGTCACCGTAGGAGATGGTGTTACAGTAATCGAGGGACACGAGGTTGCCATGGAGACAGTTGCTAGGGTGGTAGGAAAGCTGAGTTCGGACTCTAACATCTTGAGATCTGCCTCGTTCATAGAGTTCAACATCTGACACACCTGAATAGAGAACACAATACGTTAGAAACACTTCTCTTATGTCATAATCAGATGATGAGACGGACGCTAAATAGTCTATGCAATAGCATTGATTGATCAAAATTTTAAATCAATCAGATAATGAGCAAAGAAGCACTCCTAAGATATTGAGTTAGCAATATAATTGCCATTTGAAAGCATCAAATAGAGGTATTTACTCAATTCCACACCGGTAATAATTAGCAATGAACAACGTTTTAAAAGGTAGTCTGTGCTGGATTTATTTTCAGATATCTAAATTATTTATATCAATGTCTTGCATACCAATGCTCGACATGCATCCATTACTCAAATTATCATTACCATTACTATTATCCATTACTAATTATCCATTACTATTATCCATTATTATCCATTATTATTAATTATAATTATCGATTACTCGAATTATTTATCTTCGTATAAAACTTATAAACTAATGAAACTTAAAACTTAAAAACTAAACTAACTTTAATTTAATTTAAATTTAATTTAATTTAATTAAATTAAATTAATTAAATTAATTAATAAAACTAATTAATTAATTAATC